>KN823117.1:0-29515 GCA_000827465.1 Tulasnella calospora MUT 4182
TGGTAGGAAGGACAGAAGCTTGTGGCCGAGTCCATCGTCGTTCTGGGCCATTTCATGGGTGTCTCGAGCCACGTAGGGCGTCGGGGTACGTGGTGGTTGTGGAAAGTGTAGGAGAAGGTGGTCGGTTGGACTCTTGGATCCCGCGAACAAATTCGAACGCTTTGCCCCCGTTTGGTCAGCACCCGGTGTTCAGAAACCGGCCCTCCCCGGCGTTCATGGCGACCGCGACGGTAACAGAGTCTCACTGCGGCCAAGCACCACTCGGGTAGACCCTGGTCTGCAGCACTTAGTAGACCAGTATCACTGGGTGGTGTCAACGTTCTGCACTTTCTCTGTACGTTTGACGTACATGCGGGGAAACTGCCATTTCTGGAATACGAGCTGCCTTCGGTGACCTTCTCGATGCCCGACCCACACCCTAATCATTTGCGCAAGTACGTGAACTTAATTCCGAGCGTCGCGGGTCGTAGCTGACTCCGATCCATTAGCAAAGCCCGTCATTAAATCAACTTTGAAGTCCAGAACGCTGATGGGAACCTTCAGGAGCCTGGGGAACACTTGTCTAGACAAGTCTCACTTTTCTCGCCGCGAAACGACAGCCATAACATTCGATACGTGGTCGTGAAGAGAAGGCTAGCCCGATATCCTGGTGCGGTTCGGAACCGAGATAAACGGGACAGCCGGGATGTTGGCCCCCACGCTTGAACGGAGTAAGGCCACTCGTCTTGCGAGCTCGATTGACTACAGTGGAGTAATGGTGCCAAGTGAGTCTTGCATACGACTCACCGGATCTGGGAGAATCCAATCGTGCAAAACGTGTCGATCACACCTCAGGAGTAGTATTGCCTCTACACACACTGCGCACCTTGTTGGAGATAGATTATTTCCGACGAAGTGGCACTACAACATAGCTCAAGGCCTTTACAGAAGGGGGGTGAGGCTATAGCACCGTACTCCGGCCAAGAGTACGTCACTTTGGTGATTCAGATCGCCTCCAGGCCCCTCTCCATGAAGCAGAAGGTGCTTTTTGATAATTTGGCCTCCAACCCTGTAATGCCTTCGTTTTTCACCGAATAGATACCGAGCAACAATCATGGTCCAGGCCTTACTCAAGGCTGTATTCGCCCTTTTCGCCCAGGGCCAGCGAATACTACGAGACCACCCACAAAGGGCTGGCAATTGCTCATAGAATATCGGATCAGCGCATCGTGGCTTCTGTTCCTGCTGGTTACGCATCGATAGATCACACCTCGGCGCTAAACCTGGTATGACATAATGTTACACGCCCCCAATGTAGAGATTCTCCACGGCGTCCTTCCATTCTAGCCGGTGGTATATCTGGAATCGCCCATATCCAAGATTCCCAAGGTTGATATCGAGGCTAGACCCCACCCTGGCTTTATTACGTTACATAATGCGAAGCACCGCTATTCGGACCCCTCAATTGTACGAGGAACGAGTCATCGCCTCCCTGGAATACAACAAGCGACCTAATGTTAAACTCAAAGGCCTGCTCGGCTAGCTTTCTCGTGAGTTTGCCATAACAGGAGAACCCAACCAGCTGACAAGGACGCCCTCCACGAGTCGGACTTCAACCGAGATTACCTGCAGTGCCCGCATTCTGGAAATCCCTCAACACTCTAGGTTGACGGTTGCAACACCCTCCTTGTCAAGTCACTTCGGAGCATAACTTGTGCTATACGAATCTATTTCCATGCCGACGAGGAGCCGCGCCTCGTCTTTACATGTACTCAAACTAGCGCGTAGAGTATATTGGCTGTCGTGCAACATGCCTCAGGCTGCCAGCAGGGCCTCCTCGAAGAATGAACGGCAAAAGACGTAACCATTGGGTAAACGAAAAAAAAATCGGAGAGAATGGTGGCATTAAACTCAGTAACTTGATCGAGATGAGGTGTTCCGTTGTTGACCGTGACGATGGACTCGTCGGGGGGGTTGACAGGGGCCACCGACAACAGCGATTGATGATCGACTTGAGACAGCCGAAGGCAGAGTGATTCAATAATAAGCTAATTAGATACAGCTGTTTAAAGTGGCCACGGGCGCCAGTGGACAGATTAGGGCTTGGGGTTGTGAGATAGACCTCTCGAAGAGCCCATCGGACGGTACTTACGAGGTGACCCGGGGAAAGTTAGAGTAGGGATTATCTCTTCTTAGCCGACCCTAACCTCGCAACTGTTTGGGCCAAGCTGCTGGAATCCTCACGTCCCCTGGCAGCTTCCACTGTCCCGGGAGCCAAAATTGGAACCAAAATCCGCTCAACCAGCGTTTGCTGGTAACTTTTCTTTATAAAAACTCGACGTAAAAGCCTTATTTGGGTCGAAGTCTGGTGCTGCGGGAAGGGATGGTTCCGGATGGAACTCTGCAGGCGCCCGAATCAGGTTACCGTATCGGTTCCCTCGATTAGTTCACGCAGCCGTACTTTTCCAATCGTGCCAAGTCAGAGGGCTAGGATGAAGCTTCGCTTAAGATACTGCAAGGAGGGAAATCCCGTTCTAGCGGTTCCGCCAGGGACTGTTGTCCGTCATGGGAGCAAACTTCGAATTGCCAACTACACGGCCAATACGCGTGCCGCCACCAATCGGATCCCCGTGCCCACTCGAGCGCATATCCGCATTAGGAAGAGCGGGTGCCAAGCTTTTCTTCGCGTTATCCAGCTGCGGGTGTTGGTCGCTTGAAATCTTTCAACCTCTGTTCCTGATTGTTTACCGGAGTCTGCTGTTTCGGTGGCGAAACGGCTGAGTTATCATTGGAAGGGAGATATCATAGGACGAACGACTCAGACTCTCCCGTATGATCGTTTTGGCTCAGCCTTCGTCTACATTCTTATTAGCACACGCCGCAGTCTTGATGCGAACTTCTCGTATTGAACCCAAACGGCGAAAGATCTGGGCCAACGTCGGGATATTCATCAAGTAATCACAACGCCTCAAGTTCCGAAGATATTCTGAGTGCATAGGAATACGTACAGGAGCATTCAGGCGTCAATTTTCCCTTGTCGTCGCACTCGAGGCTCCCAGCCGTGCATCTCGACGGACATTCTCTTTCTGAATTTCCTCTCTGGTCTCCATCAAGCTGTCACTTCGATCGCATGAGTATCAATGCGGAGGATCAAGTACAAGGCAATGAAATTTCATAGCCTGATCGGCCCCAGCAAGACGCGATTTCTTTGAACCTAGATCAAATCCATTGGAAGGAGAGCCGGTCAGCCGACTCCGCCCCCCACTTTATATTTGAAGATCATCCTGGATGGAACTTCAATCAAAACTCCATTCATCTTTTATACTCGGCAGAGTCCTCCATCTTGACCGCTTTCGTCGAGAGCTCCCTCCCCTTAATCGTGAAACGAGGCTACCCAGACATTATGGCCAAAAGGTTACGCGACGCACCATGGATGGTGCCAGGTATAATGGACCCAATGTTTAGTCAAGGCGGAGGTACGAGTGAGATGATTTTCTTCGTCGCGTAAGTCAAGAGGGGTCTACTCCTTGCAACACCAAATATCGTTGCTGACCGGGTTCATGCAGTGCGGCGATAAAACACGCCGAGCCATTATCACTGAGACCTGAAGACATCACCAATATCATTGAAGCATATCAGCCCTGGAGGATTTATATGTGCAGGGGACCGGATCATTGGAACACGGCTTGGGTGAGGCATTTTCGGATGAGTGCCATATGCACCACGTTAAACTGACACATTCACGCCAGAGCTCGATTAGATGGATACTTTCTAAGTCTCCTGCGTTTGAGCCTGACTCTCTCGTGGCCGGACACTGGCGTATGACAGGGATGCCTCTGGTTCGGACACCAGATCAGCTTTCCAGTCGGATAATGACCAAAGCCGAGAGGACCACCTTTCTGTGAGTGTCTTATTTTGTTGCGGTTATATCTAGCTAAAATCCGTTGCTTTCAGAACGTGGCTAGGTGAATTTGCGCCAATAATCAACGAACCTGAAGGACCATCTCTCTGATAGGCTATGCTAAAGCTGCAAAGCTATCGGAGGGGCCCGACACGCGATGCATAAACCCACACCAAGGAGAGATGAGGTTCAAAAGAAATCGAAGAAGAGAGAAGGATAAGGAGAAACAACAGTGCTATCCTGATAACTTCAGTTTTGCCATCGTTATCCCACTTTCTGCTCTTCCGCTACCCCTCGTTTCTGCTCGTTCTAACCGATATTTTCTTTCTGCTCAATTATCCCTCCCTTAATCCTTTCACTGCGTCATCCGCCGTCCCCACCTGCTCCTTATTTCTGATCGATAGAATGGAAAAGCAGCTTGAGTCACCCATCATCATCAGGCCAAGGGTTCATTACTGTCTCTCTTGCCCTCTCCATCTGTGGTGTCCGCGGTATTCCCCTTCCCCAGCCACTTCGGCAACATCCCATGTACTTAGACCCCTTCCCTAGCCTCCTTCAAGTTCTCACTCCTTGCATCACCTTTAGTCAACCACCCCTCCCCATTCCGAAACTGCTCCCCAGCGCAAGCGATTCCCATTCGAACTTGGCGATGCAACTACTTTCAAAAGTTGCCAAGACTTGATGCTGCTTCGGATGCGAATTGATCTTACCAAGGTTGTCTCTCTCATGAAAACAGTACTAGCTCTACGCTGTAGTGTCTCACTCTAAGCTGAGGGAGCACGGCTTATCCCCGACCCTCTAACAAGAGGTCCCCGATCGTAGCGGCGCACGGAGGCGCCATTTCCCCGACCCTGCGAGGTGGAGGAACGTAGAGATAACTTGCACCGTCGCCGGCGAGAACAAGGGGTTGCTCTCCTGATTTCCGTTTCCATCGGTCCTTTCCGTCCTTCGAATGGTGTCAGTTCAATGGTGTATCTTGCTTTAGATGAGCCTCATAGTAGCGAGCGGCGCGAAAGCCTCACGTTCGCCGGCTGTCGCCGCCGAGACGCTCATCTTTCGCGGGTCTGGGAGGGGCGGCGAGGCTATACAATAACAACTTCACGCGCAGTGTCCTTCTGATATCCTAAAATTCATGAAACACACTGAGTGCCTTTCAACAGCTTGTGAGTGTGCATCACAGGGGTCGCCCCATCCTCCTCGAAGTTAAGTGTTACGCGGGGCAAACGGACTTAGCGGGTCTATCGGAAACGTACAGGGTGACGTCAGGGATTCGGGGGATTGCGGGTATCCATGTGCCTGAACATTTTGCGCTGACAAAACCCTCCCCTGCATTATCCCGTACGTTTCCGATAGACCCGCTAAGTCCGTTTGCCCCGCGTATTTAACTTCAAGGAGGATGGGGCGACCCCTGTGATGCACAGTCACAAGCTGTTGAGGGGCACTCAGCGTGTTTTGTGAATATTAGGATATCAGAAGGACACTGCGCGTGAAGTTGCCATTGAATAGCTGCCTCACCCCCCTCCCAGACCCGCGAAGCCGGCGAACGCGAGGCTTTCGCGCCGCTTACGCTACTATGAGGCCCATCTAGAGCAAGGTACACCATTGAAGTGACACCGTTTGAAGGACGGAAAGGACCGATAGAAACGGAGATCAGGAGAGCAACCCTTTGTCACTCGCCGGCAACGGTGCAAGTTATCTCTGCGTTCCTCCCCCTCGGAGGGTCGGGGAAATGGCGCCTCCGTGCGCCGCTACGATTCTAATGAACGACCCCACTTCCGATCTGCTGACTAAGTCGGCATCTCGGGTGACGCTAGAGGGGCCACTCTGAGACCGTAAAGGTCTTCGCCATCGGCGCCTTCACATAAGACGATGGGCGGGGCCAGAGAGCAGAACGGCCGCAGTCCTGACCGACGCGTCGGCGGCGTCGCTCGTTGCAGTCGACCTTGCCTATCCGTGCCCACAAAGGTGGCGATGGCACACAGTCGTCACATCTACGTGACCCCTCCACCCTGTATACAGTACTATAATCAAATTTGTCACGCTATTAATGAAAGTTTCCAAGTTGGTTTTGTCATGTGCGCATCGAGTTGTCGTCGGCGTCCCCAGCCGCTCACGGTGCGAGAACGTGAACGGGTGAATAACACAGCATCCATATTGCAAACGGTTAGCTACTCATTGTATCATAATATGCTGGCGGGGACGGGACCACGGTCGACAAAGACGAGCGACGCCGACGCGTCGGTCGGGACTGCGGCCGTTTTGCTCTCTGGCCCCGCCCATCGTCTTATGTGAAGGCGCCGATGGCGAAGACCTTTACGGTCTCTCAGAAGGTCGCCAGGGGTTGCCGCAAGTGGGGGTTGCTCATTAGAATAAGCCGAGGGAGCACGGGCTCGGACTCCTTCTGTTGGGTGAGCTCAGAACTTAGAGTAGAAGGACTGAATGTAACGTACGTATGCTACTGGCGACGTCGATTTTGGTCGGGTTTCGGTAGAAACCGAAGCGAAGCGAAGGAACCCCCTTGTGTTATACAACTTTTCTTCTCTTTAGGGATCAAAAATGGAACGGATATCCTCAGAAACATGTTTGCGTCATCCAGATAATCTTCGCGAGATAAAACCTCCTTCTGTATGCCAGTGTTTTGTCCTCTGTGCCTTGGCCACCAACTCCTTTCGTATCCGCGCTACATTATCGCCGTCTATATAATGTTCATATATGTAATGGCTTGCCTTCGCTTTCCTGTCAGAACTTTGTTCTCGGCTGCTCTTCATTTGGCATCGATGTAGTCTATTATGCAGCCCCCTCGATCGCCTCGAGGAATACGTTGTCGAGTCGGGAGCGAGAAGGAACCACAACACGAACTACATCAACGGAGACCGGAATACGACAATATAGGCGGAGTTACTATCGTATGTATGTGGGGCCTTTGTTTGGGGTTTGCTCGTGTCCGTTTGTTGGAGTATACGTCAAACTAGATCTACCCTCTGATCTCCACCACCTTCACCACCATCTCCATTATCGTAGCGCAAGCCCCAGTCCCCGATTGGAGTAAATGTCAAACCGGATCTACCTTCTCTCTCCGCCATATTCACCATCTTCCACTGTTCCCTCCTAACTTGCAGCATTCCTCACTGTACGCCCATCTCTCCCTCGCTCGTTGAGAGACATCACCAACTACCCCTAGTCCATTCTCAGCGCTGCCCGCCAATTAATAATCATAGGTCGCTTCGCACACACTGGTCGCACTCGAGAAAATTTCCCCGCACAGCTCACTAGTGCCCAGACCTCACCGTCGTGACAACCCACAGCGATTTATAACCCGTCATTTTCGGGTATATCCATTCGGCTGGCTAGTTGTCGTCGATCTGATAGTCCCAGCGCCGCATCTCCTCAATAGGGCATCTGGTCAGGGATGCCGCACCCGCCATTGCGAAGCTCTAGGACCGCACTCCAAACAAAGATCTCCCAGGTCAGTTGTTTCTCGAGATTCTCGCAGCCCCCCGCGTGTTGCAGTCCGGACTGAGGTAATCTACATCGTTCTCGGAACAGGCCCAGATTGTCCCGCGTCCCCGTCAGAAACATAACCAGCGGTTTCAATTTCAACATGAACTAGTTGCCTAAATGGGTCTGCTTGTGTCAGGAATTCAAATCAAGAATTCGCGTTGGGAAACGCCGCGAAACGTCGTCGACACAGCGATCTAGCGCTACAGCTGATGTAAGCGTCTTCGACTTCAGGGTTACATAATCGGGTTTAATTGCAACCTGGACGGCTTCAAGTTACGAGTATTCATTTGCCCCCACATACCTCGCGCGGTTCGCGACTTATCGCTACTAGCTCTGATCACCTCTCCTGAATCTATCAAGTACCGCCGTTTGAAGTTGGATCAAAGCACCCTTTCCCGTCACACTCGCGCCAGGATGCAGACAAAGCTCCTTCTCTCTATCGCTGGTGAGCAACACAGCCAACCCAATGCATTTAAATTGCTGAAACGCCCTTCGATCCTCTGTATAAGTGATCCTGGCTTTCGTGGTCGTCTGCGTCCTCTGTACAGTCGTCCTTCGGCGGGCCGTCCTAAGCGGCGCACACCGTACCCCAGAGATTCCCCCCACCTTCAGCCTTGACCCCCACGTCCTTGCACCATACGAAAACCTTGTTCGGTCCACTCTAGATTGGTTGTTCAGCCACCATGTTCCTATCAATGGCTTCATTCGGACCGTCATCGAGGGCAGCCTCGACCCCCATGTCGACCCCCATGTCCTTGCAACATACGGAAATCTTGTTCAATCCACTCTAGATTGGTTGAACAGCCACTACATTCCTATCAATGGCTTCACTCTGACTGCTCTCGACTATCTCATGGTGTTCGTCGGGCTCAGTGGTCAGAGTGGTCATGCATCCGAGTCCGACGCAGAGCACTCCCAACCATCAGGCCCAAGACAGAGTGGTACCATCCAACCTTCAGCGACCTCCTCCGGCGTGCTATTAGATGTTGGGGGTGTTTTTTAAGGTATGGACGCTTGCTACTACTCATGGAGTGATCTCTGATTTCTCCAGTAGACGGAGTCCACCCTTTCCAAACAAGCACAAGCATTTCACGGGTTTGGAGTGCCTCTTGATTTCCACATGCAATGCAGCGCACCTCCCTAGGCTCTGATAACCCAACTATCTTTCACTGCCATGTATCTTTGTCTTTCGTCTTTTCGTCGCCGTTCTCTCCAGGAAAGGTTCCTCGTCTCTAGCCGATTCCTCCATTGTCTTGTGCTGTCGTCCCCGCTCCGTCTCACCATTTGGGCTTCTTTTCCTTTTGTGTTCTAACCCGCATCGAAGGAGTCTTACATTGAGCCTCTTCGATCGCTGGTGTTCATTTCCGTCTATTCCAGCTTGGTCTATGTTGTATAGTAATTAATGTACTTGTGAGGTGCGCTCAAGAGCTGGGCTTTCCGTTATTAGAATTGATCAAGATAAGCTGGTCATCGGTGGCACTGACGGGGGGCTGCTCCGTTCTCCGACTTTCGATCGTCATTCACTTTGTTTCTTCCGTCTTGGCTCAGAACCTTTTCTAGTGGAGGCCCCGCTCCCATCACCCACCGACCACGTAACTGATGGGCGCCTTGATTGGTCTACTTTCGATGAGCTGGGGTCTTCATCCGACCCTTCCGTCCCTCAGCGTTCAACCCCAACTCTCTAGTCAAAACTCACTCAATTCTTCTCAAAGGCCTCTTTGAACGCACCGTTAAATGCCATGAATAGTCCTGAGGTCTGTGGGCTGGATCTTGTGTGGCACCCTAAATTTCGATTCTGACTGCGTTCCTGGCACGACGTCACGCGAATTTCGGTATGTTTCTCCGACCCGCCAGGGGATTCGCCGGACCTCGTGGTTCCCCACTTCCTCTTCTCCTCGTTGAACGCTCCGATGAAAGCACAACCCAGTATATATGAGATGGGTCGTCTGGGCGAGTCGAGCTCTCTCTTAACCCGTCGTCAGCCGGCCTTCGTTCAAGGGTGTTTTTTCCCTTCTCGTCCAGGCCTACGAGAGAATACCTACGAGAGCGCCCATGAACGACCGGTTGCTCATAGAATATTGGATCGGTGCGTCGGGGCTTCGGTTCCTGCTTGTTTACGCGTCAATAGGTAACACCTCGGCGCTAAACCTGATGCTGCACACACCCCGTGTATATACACTTCCCAACGGCGTCCTTCCATCCTAGGGGGTGGTATATCTTTGACTGCCCATGTCCTGGAACCTCAAGGTTGATATCGAGGCCGGACTCACCCTCGTTTTATTGCGTTACATAATGCGAAGCATGGCTGTTCGATCCCCTCTATTGAACGAGGAACGAGCCATCGCCACGTGTCTATCTGCCTCCCTGAAATACAACAAGCGACCTAATGCTAAAACTTGCAGGTTTGGTCCGCCAGCTTTCTCGTGATCTTTGCCGCAACAGGAGAACCCAACCAACTGACAAGGTCCTCTCCCGTGACTGGAGCTAGCTTTAGCCGAGATTACCTGCAGTGCCCGATTTCTAGAAAACTCTCAACACTCCAGGTTGACGGTTGCAATGCCCTCCTCGTCAAGTCACTTCGAAGCGTAACTTGGCCTATCCGCGGTGTCGACTCTATTCCCATACCGACCAGGAGTCGCGCCTCGTCTTTACATATATTCACACTAGCGCTGATAGTAAACTGGCTGTCGTGCAACATGCCGAGGGCTGCCAGCTAGAGCCTCTTCAAATAATCGGCAAAAGACGTAACCATAGGGTAACAAACAATCTTAGGAGAGAATGATGGTATTGAACTAAGTTCCGTTGTTCACTGCGACGATGGGCTCGTCCGAGGCTTCGACAGGTCGGTCACAGACCAACAATGATTGATCGTCAACCTGAGACAGCCGATGGTCGAGTAATTTAACAATAAGCTAATTCAGATGCAGCTGTCTCAAGTGGTCACACTCCAATGTGGCAACGTGGACCATCAAAAGCCAGAATTCATCAGGGCGCTAGCGGAGAGATTGGGGCTTTGGGTAATGAGATAGGCCTCTATTGGGGAGCCCATCAGACCCCACGGGACGAACCAGTGGGGTTGATTGGGGATCATTCCTTCTTGCCCGACCCTAATCTGGTAAATGTTTGGCCCAAGTTACCGGAACGGACCCTCGCGGCCCTTGGCAGCTTCCTTGTCCAAGGAACGCACCAAAATTTGCTCAACAGAGTTTGCTGGTATAACGTTTCGCTATAAAACTTCGACGTAAAAGCCTTAATTGGGTCGAAGTCTGGGTCCTGCAGGAAGGGCCGGAACTGCGCAGGCGCGCGAATCACGGTACCGCATCGGCTGCCTTGATGACTTCACGCTGCCGGACTTACTTTATCCATTTTCCGATCGTGCTCAATCAGAGGGCTAGGATGAAGCTTCGCTTAAGATATTGGAGGGAGGGAAATCCCGTCCCAGCGGTTTCGCCAGGGACTGTTGTCCATGGAGGGCAAACTTCGAATTGCCACTGCACGGCCAATACGCGTGTCGCCACCAATCGGATCCTCGTGCCCACTCGAGCGCATATCCGCATTAGGAAGAACGAGTGCCAATCTTTTCTTCGCGTTATCCAGCTCTGTGTGTTGGAAGCTCGAAATGGTTCAACCTCTGAGTGTTCCTGATTGTTCACCGGAGTCCGCTGGTTCGGTGGCGAAGCGGTCGAGTATCATGGAAAGGAAGATATCATAGAAGGAACAACTCAGACTCTCCCGTATGACCGTCTTGGCTCAGACTTTGTTTAATTTCTTATTAGTACACGCCGCGGCTTTTCATGCGAACTTCTCGTATTCAGCCTGCACCCAAACGACGAAAGATCTGGGCCACCGTCGGGACATTCATTCAGTAATCAAAATGCCTCAAGCTCCGAAGATACTCTGGATGCATAGGAATATGTACGTACAGGAGTACTCAAGCGCCAATTGCCCCTTGTCGTCGCACTTGAGGCTCCTAGCTGTGAATCTCGATGGACATTCTCCTTCAGAATTTCCTCTCTAGCCTCCATCAAGCTGTCACTTCGATCGCATGAGTGTCAATGCGGAGGATCAAGTACAAGGCGATGGAATTTCATAGCCTGATCGGCCCCAGTAAGGCGCGATTTCTTTGAATGTAGATCAAATCCATTGGAAGGAGAGCCTGTCAGCCGACCTCAGCCCCCACTTTATATTGGGCCATTGAAGACCATCCTGTATAGGACTTTAATCGTAGCTCCATTCATCTTTCATACTCAGCACAGTCCTCCAACTTGACCCGCTTTCGTCGAGAGCTCCCCCTGATCAACTAGACCACACAGACATTATGGCAGCAGAGAGCTTACGCGATACACCATGGATGGTGCCAAAGATATCGGACCCAATGTTTAGTGAAGCCGGAGGTACGAGTGATATGATTTTCTTCATCGCGTAAGTTAAGATGGGGCTACCACCTGCAACGCCAAATATCGTTGCTGACCGGGTTCCTGCAGGGCAGCAATAAAGCACGCCGAGCCATTATCACCAAAACATGAGGATATCACCAATATCATTGAAAAATATCAGCCTTGGAGGATTGATCTGTGCCAGGGACCGGATAGGTGGAATTCGGCTTGGGTGAGGCATATTCGGATGGGTGCCATATGCACCACGTCAAGCTAACACATCCACGCCAGAACTCGATTCGATGGATACTTTCCAAGTCTCCTGCGTTTGAGCCGGAACCCCTAATGAAAGGACACTGGCGTATGACGGGAATGCCTCTTGTTCGAACACCAGATCAGCTTTCCAGTCGGATAATGACCGAAGCCGAGAGAAGCGCCTATCTGTGAGGGTCTTATTTCGTCGCGGCTATATCTATCTAACATCCATCGCCTTCAGAACGTGGCTAGGCGAACTTGCGCCCATAATCAACGAGCCTGAAGGACCACCTGTCTGATAGGCCAGGCTATCTCTAGAAAGCGATCGCAGGGGCTCGACAGGCTATGCCTGAACCCACGCCAAGGAAAGACGGAACTCAGGAGAGGGTGGAGAAGAGGGAATGAAAGGACGGACAACAGTGACATTCCGATAAGACATGCTACCTAGGCTATGACTGAACGATGACGTTATGCGATAATACATATGTATTACGGTCCCAGTTCTCCTGCCCTAGGCCGAGCTCTGCGACCGGCCCCTAGGCCTCCCAACCTTGCGATAGAGTATTTTACCTTCACAAACAGAAATTCACTATACAACATGATACATATATCTCGTCGAAATACCACATTGCTTTGTCTGGTCGAACCAAGGCATGCGAGAACAAATCAACGCAGTGTCATGACCATTTTCAGGTTCACCAGAAGGGCCTTTAGCCTATTGCATGCAGCTACGTCATCGCAGCGTTGGATCTCGAGCGATAAGTGAGCGGAGCCGAGTGATTTTTGCGTTTCAGTGCATAACAAGTGGTGGCAACTGCGGGCAACCTTAAATAGGCTCTTTTGAATCGCAGGGTAATCTCGGGTGAATCCACAATCAGCAATCTCCGTCCCTTCAGAAGGACCGCCATTTACGGCCGCGACCGTTCGGGGTGACCAATCATGCGGGCACAATGTTGTCCCCCTCGTCTTTCCGCAATCGTCGGAGGAATTAGTTCGATCGCAATATGCGGTGGACAATTCGGAGCGACGCCTTCACTGGCATCGTTGAATAGTGGTTAACTGATGTGATATCCAGCAAGGCCTTCGCTAACGAGCGTTACCGCCTCTGATATGTTAGCAGCCCCATCCCTTCAGCCAAATTAAAGCTGACACATCAACGTCAGAGCTCTATTCGATGGATTCTTCATAGATCCTCTGCTTTTGAACCAGACCCCTGTTTGAAAGGACATTGGCGGATGACCAAGAGGCGTCTTGTTTGCAGTTGGTTGGTCGGATACTGACGGAAACCGAGAGGAATGCCCTCCAGAGCAATGCCCTCCTGTCGGTCTCTTATCTCGGCTTAATGATAATTTGCTAACGTCTGCCTTTTCAGAGCGTGGTTGGTCGAATGTACATCTATAATCAATGAGCCTGAAACACCACCTCGGGTTCCCCAACAAGGTCAATCAACCCAGAACTCGACACATGAAACCAAATCGGCAACCAGAGTATCCGAAGCACAAAGAAAGGAGGGAAAAAGAGGGAGAGATGCCGCTATTCTGACGAGATATGCTTACTGGGTGATTATTATTCAGTGATACGATCCTACAGTCCCTGTAGAGGCCCAGTGTACGGGAAGCTATATCCTTTTGATCCCCCCGGTTAATTTGCCCGTCAAATCGCTGGACGGGACGAGAGAATGGAGCAATGCAACCTGCAGTATTAGTCCATAAAAGAGCCTATAGCTATTTGCGGTGAGGTTATCGAACACGCCGCGGCTTTGATTGCCGAACGATAGGTGTTGGAAGTGGTTAGAAACATTTGTTCTCGTGCTTCATGGTACAAGGTATGCGCGGCGGCAATGCCGGATAACCTTAAATAAGCTCATTTAACTTGCAGGACAATCACGGATCAATTCGTAATGAGCTACCTCCGTACTCTCACAGCGGAGATCGAAGCACCACCAATTAGGCTCCTACCGTTTGGACAATCATCTAATCATGTGTGAAGCAACGACCTCCCCTTTGTCCGTAGGGGCAACTTACAACTGCTGTAGGAACCATTTTCGTTGTAATATAAGGTTTTGGACGCTTTGGCTAAGCTTCGTTGAACCGGGGATAAGCTGTCTGATGTTGTATGATTAACAACAGGGCCGTCGCTAACGAACATCGCTTCGTGTACAGCACTAACCAAGTTACATGTCCTGCTCAAACGTAGCGGCTAGCACCTGCAAGGTACATGCATCTTAGGTGAGTGCTACTCCGGGGTAGCGTAGTGTCAATCGAGACTATGCGTGCAGATGGAGCCCAGAGGCGTCGACGACCGAAGAAAGCGTCGGAGTTGCAGCCAGTTCCAGGGAAGCCGAATGCCGTTTAACTCAGCTCAGGGTCTTTACAAAGACTATATCGAGCCTTTATAATTCTAGCGTTAGAGTCCACCCTCAGCTTTAACCAAAATTGGGATTTTCCGGTTTGCAATTTAGTGATCCGACAGTGGAAGAAAGCAAAATACAACCCCAGACTCATGTTAGAAGCTGTTACCTGTGGCTGGTCCTGTTGCAAACGGAGTCAGTCTGGGAGATCCCTTGCGGTACAGCTCCAGACCCGTGTAGCACGATGGCGCCAAGAACGGCGCTCTCCAAATTCAGCATTATAGAGGTAACAGTTTGCTAGAACATTGCTCGACTTCTCAAAAGAAACCGGAACAATCACTTCCGACCGAGCTAATGCGCGTACAGCCAAGACACTCTGAGACGCTCTGCCTTCTTCCCCTCTTCGTTGTATTTATAACGTGAATTCGGGGGTTCAAACGCAAACTCCCTGCGGGGTGTTATTCTCCCCTAGCATAAACTCTTCATCCGCGGTGTATTTTTCAGTCTGAAAATCACCCGTACAGTATTCAGGTGCAGTATTTATGACGGCTGACCGGCTGAAACCCGGGGAACCTTTTGCTGTACCCAAGATCGGCGACCTAATTTTTAGTCAAGAAAGCGGTGTGAAGATGATGATTTGGTTTATCGCGTGAGTCTCACATGGGCAACGTTCGCTCATCTACGTCCACCTCGAGACTGATCAATACGGTCTGATGCTAGCGGAGCCTTGAGACACGCATCACCATTACCACTTACGGTTCGTCAGATCCGTGCTCTAATAGAAGAACATCAACCATGGAGGATCTCCAAGTGTCGAGGGCCCGATAAGAGAGGTTCTGCCGAGGTAAACTTCGGTTTCTAAAGCTCATGATCTCACAGCGTCGTGGCTAAGTCCATAGTTACAGAATAACATACGGTGGATACTATCAAAGTCACCCGCTTTTGCACCAGATTTTTGGTCTCCTGGTCACTGGTACATGACTGGGGAACCTTTAGTCCGGACGCCCTGCTCCCTTCCACCAGGCCCGATGGGAATGATGACCGAAACCGAAAAGCAAGCATATCGGTAAGCCTCCCGGTACTGTCCTATTTCCAGGCCACCTGAGATATGTATACTGCAGAGAGTGGCTAGATCGCCTCTTCGCGCCATTCACAGCGGTGGAGAGTCGGAGTGCGAGCCGACTATAAAAGGTCGTACTCAGATGCAAAGCGCCCAACGCTTGGACATTGAAAGTAATCCCGTGGACTCTCGCAGAGCTTCGAGTCCCTTATTCGATTTGGAATGTGACAGCCATATACCTTGTGTTTACAAGCTAGGCGTCGAAGATGATTGTAATTGATTTAAAGATTTGATCCCAGTCTGTTGGGCGGGAAACCCAGCAATGTTGGCCCACCAAAGCGTGATGTTCATGGGGCGTTGAAATTTTGGGTAACCAAGCTATTGCTGCGCCGCAAAGGAAACGATGTAGAGTCGTCCGACAAATGAGGAGATACCCTACCGGGCTTGCAGCGCCGGGAAGAACGTAAGGTACAAATATCCTTCTTAGGATATCGGGCGCTCTCCACAGGCAACTACAGGGAACCTTATTAATGACAAGTGGATAAAACTCTCCAATATTCAAGATACGAAGACACTTGCGTCAATACTACGGAGGTGGTCTGCAAAATTTCCGATGATTTCCCTCTTTCCAGTCTCTGTCAAGGTGACCCCCATAAGGGGCCGCTCCGACCACTTATACGAGGAAAAAGTCAAGTCAACCTTCTCTGACACTGAAAACCGCAATATGTAGTCTATGAAGCGAAAGTTCAGAACAAGGTGGAACATTTCAAAGAATGAAACGTTGGCCTCACCTGCTTGCAACGAGCACAAGAAAAAAAGGGCCGTCTGGGACTGACTGAGAGGGTAGTTTCTCACCGAAAAGAGGCCATCGCACCCAAAAGCAGCCTTTCCGAGAGTGTTCCTGGTCGTCATCGTCAACTGGATCATGAGAGGTTTGGGCGGGAAGGGGGATGTTGAGACGTGCCCCAAATGCCTCCCACTGTTCGATGCCGTTGACTGGTCGAAAGGTCTTTGGTCTGAAGGATGCGAGTGGAGAAAGGCTGGGGGAGACGTAGGTTTGTAGACAGTACGAGCTATAGAGACAGTCGGTCTGAAGCTGAGACTTGGGTTGGGAAGATGGCTGTTGACAGTGCGCTACTATTGCGTCCATAAGGATCCTGACAGGTTCGGCTAAAACAGGAGAGTTCACCCGGGTTGACAGATAAAGATGACTCCAATTATCTACGCACCCATGTTGTTTATCACGTCTGCCCATAGTGCAACCTTAGCCATCAAAGGAAGCAAATCTTGGTGCATGACAAGGTCTCGAACAATCATGTCCTGCAGCCGGTCGTGGGTCACATACCCAAGAATCCTGATTTAAGTCAGTTTGGCAATACATCTGGAACTGGTTTGCTTCAACCCACACCTGTTTAGAGTTTTTACCACATCGCCGGTACGCTCGCTGAGAACGTGGTGTGTAAGGCCCGCTTGTTCACGAATGCATGCCCAAAAACGATCTAGGAGGATCCGATGAACACGTCCCCGGAGTATAAATGGTTTGTGAAAGCGTCGGTCTTCAATACAAGCACTCGAGTTCCCAACATCGTTATCACATTATTCCCGGAAGCCGTCATCTTGCACAAGCGAATAGAATGCTGAGCGATTCGCGAGAGGCCGAATCGTGAAATCGCTCCATCGATCGTCCGGGTGATGAGGTTAATGCCAACTTCGTAGTAGCTGCTAAGAATGTTTCCACCGCATGCAATGTGAACGGTATCCCCATGATTGTACAGCATTCGATCGCTGAAAAACGGTGCATAGATCAGCCAAGCCATGGTGTCAAAGTTGCACCTCAAGCTAACAGATTATCGCGTTAGTTCTTGCAGCAACCTCCGCAGGAGGCTTCTGGCTTACAGACTGCGGCTCTTATCGATGATTTGAGCGTTTCGAGATCAGCCAGGAGACCCACGGTGAGGAGGAGTGGCAAGCGTGATGGAGCCAACTGTCATTGCGGTCTTGACCCTGGATAGCGTTCTCGTAAATTTCAAGGATGCGAGGCACTCTCTGGATCAGGTCATCAACCAGGTCTTGATTGGTCCAGGAGAGAGACAAAGTGGCCTAATTGCATGATGGCGATTATCCTGGCGTGGTTTGAAGGTGGTCCCCTTGTCTATCTAGCGCATCAATAAGGCGCATGCATTGCTAGTTCTAAAGATACTAACAAACGCACCCTCGTTTTTTTCACCATTGGCTGCAATATCCAGAAGGAGGCTTATAAGACCCGAAGAACGTACAGCGGACCAGATAGGGTTTTTTGCATCAGTCTTGTCAGATGGCAGCTTCACAAGATACTGATCGGTAAAGGAGATCATGTCCCCAGTCTTGGTTAGGGTTTCTCCATCGGAGGAAGCTCGCCTTCGAAGGATGTTTGCAAATTCATATATTTGTTCTGGGGTTGGTGCCATCCGACGAGGCTTTTCGGTGTTCGTCTGGTGTTACAAAACACCTGATAAGCGACAATTTTGCTGGGGCCTAAACGCCGTCCTGGAATAGTTGGCTGATGGTGAGGATGGATGCCGAGTTGTTACGGGTGAGGGCCGCAGCAACGGGAGAAGCGTTTCTCCGGGTTGTAGCAAACGAAGGGTGGCCGGATGGGAGACGAGTTGTGCCGCCGGTGGGACTTTGCAAATTCCCGCGCTTCGCTATTGTTTCGCTGGAGCGACGGTTGCCTTTCTTGCAACCACTACCGACCCCTTCACCTCTTCTCTTCAAATCCTTCACCGCTCTTCACCTTCATCCTCTTTTCCCCCATCACCCGCTGGTCGGCATACGTCCTCTCTCTTCCCCCTCCTTTCTCTCATTTTCACCTTCATTTTCTCTTCGTTCTTAAAACCCCTCCTGTTTCTGTGCGCCGGTCGTTTGACAGCAACGCGAGGATGACAAGTCTCCCGTATCGAACATCTGGGATGGATTTTAGTGATGGTAGGAGAGGCGGACTCGGTCCCGACAAGGACATGTACATCGGCAACGGTCCAACCCACCTCGCTCGCAACAAGACGGAGCGACGGCGGTTGCAAGGCTTGATGCAGAAGGGACAGCAAGAAGTTAAAAAGGCGGTGGTGCCAACAAACCCGAAGGTGTTGCGGTTGAAGGAACGATGGGATTACTGGATGGTCAACGACGGAGCTCGCCAGCTCTTCATGGGTGTCTGGGTCTTCCTCCACATGATCGTTTTCGCTTTTGCCTTCATGAACTACTACATGAAGGACAATTTGACCATCGCTCGAGCCACCTTCGGTCTTGGATATCGTGAGTTCCTGACTAAATCCTGGCGTTGCAATGTCGACTGACCAACCACGCGCCTGCCTTTAACAGCCATCGCCCGCACAGCCGCCGTGGTCCTTCACGTCGACGTCGCTTTCATCCTTCTTCCCGTCTGCCGCAACTTCATCTCCCTTCTCCGCCGTACCTCCCTCAACAACTTCATTCCCTTCGACAAGAACATCGAATTCCACAAGCTCACAGGATGGTCCATCGCCTTCTTCAGCGCCGTCCACACTATTGCCCATATGTTCAACTTTGCTCGCCTGGCCATCGCAACGGGCACCAACACCAAAGACCGCATCATCCTGTTCCTCGAGGCCAACTTCCTCACTGGTCCAGGTGCCACCGGATGGGTTATGACTGTTGCTTTGGGCATCATGATCTGGTTCGCCATGGAGAGGAAGCGCCGTGCCAACTTCGAGTGGTTCTGGTACACCCACCACCTCTTCATCATCTTCTTCATCTGCTGGCAACTCCATGGCATGTTCTGCATGATCAGTGAGTCACCTGATTTGGTCCTCGTCACTCGAGAGCAACCGCTAACGTTATCCCGTCCGGCTGAAACAGAGCCTGATCCCGGAAGCCCCCAATGCTCTTGGAACACCATCGGCGTATTTTGGAAGTACTGGCTCTTCGGCGGCCTCATCTGGATCTACGAGCGTATCCTTCGCGAAGTCCGCTCTCGCCACCGTACCTACATCTCCAAGGTCATTCAACATCCCTCCAAGGTCATGGAAATCCAAATCAAGAAGGAGAAGACCAAGGTTCGCGCCGGTCAATATATCTTCCTCAACTGCCCCGAGGTTTCCTACTTCCAGTGGCACCCTTTCACCTTGACCTCAGCTCCCGAAGAGGATTACATATCGGTCCATATTCGCATTGTCGGTGACTTCACGGGCGCTCTTGCCAAGGCTCTTGGATGCGACTTTGACAGCGAGAAGGGCAAGAAGGGTGACGATGAGAAGGGTGGAAAAGTCATTGGAACCATTACCAACCCATCTCTCAACCGCGTTTTGCCACGTGTCATGGTGGACGGTCCATTTGGCAGTGCTAGCGAGGACTTCCTGAACGTACGAACGATCATAGCGCGTTTAGTCTGGCAAACATAACTGACCTTGCACTTCCGCAACTCTAGTACGAAACCGTCCTTCTCGTCGGCGCTGGTATCGGCGTAACACCATTCGCCTCGATCCTCAAGTCCATCTGGTACCGCATGAACAACATGAACAACTCCAAGCCCACCCGCCTGTCGAAAGTCTACTTCGTCTGGGTCATCCGCGACTTCGGCTCCGCAGAATGGTTCCACAGCCTGTTGCACGCCATCGAGGAGCAGGACGTCGGTGGAAGGATTGAGATCTCGATCTATTTGACCGCCAAGTTGAAGGATGATGATGTGAACAACATCGTCGTCCAGGATGTGGGCGCGGAGAAGGATGCGATTACCAGTCTGAGAGCTCCTACGCACTTTGGAAGGCCGAATTGGGATCGGGTGTTCAGCGGGGTAAGCGTTGTTCTTTGGCGTGGAGTTTGATTAGCGATTGACCTTGTGCTTTCTCTTTTGCGATGTTTTCGACAGATTGCCGAGAGGCATGCAGAGACTGACGTCGGCGTGTTCTTCTGTGGTCCGCTCGTCCTTTCCAGAACGTGAGTTATCATTAGTACTAAGTGGCACATCCTTGCCTGATGCTGATACATTTCCGTCACTGTCCAGACTCGAGAGCATGTCCAAGAAATATACTGATCCCAAGGGCACCAAATTCTTCTTCGGTAAAGGTACGTGATTTGATTGATGAGTTATGCCTTCCAGACGCTTACGGTATTCATATCTAACAGAAAACTTCTAATCCTCTCCACCTGTTTTTAAACCATCACAAGTTGTTTCTCTGGCTCCACACACCCCCTTCGATATTTATAAGGCTTTTTTTGTACTTGTTGTCCTTTCGTTTTATGCTAGAATACAGTTGGGTTTTCGGCGATTTGAGAACGCTTGGCAGAGCATCGCGACGTCATGATTTCATTTCAACCCACGGCAGGACCAATTGGCACACCAGCTTAGAATCTAGATGTGCTGGGCAGAGCTATGTACTAGTCCCGGGTAGAGAACACCACAAGACGATTTACTGATGTCGCGCAGTTTGGGAATGCAACTGCGGTCGCTGGAGAGATAGGTGACTGGGATAACTCGAGCTCGCAACTTTCATCAACTTGGGAAAACCTTGCCGCCCGCATTCTAGGCCACCTGGTGTTATGGTTGTCACTGCGACGAAGAACTACCTCGGGTGAATGTGAGGACAAGCACATCCAGGAAGAAAGTTTGGTTTTGATCTGCACCCTCCAACACCGGGTTCTCAATATGTCCTTAGTCTTTTATACTTATTACTATGTACATAGTACTGAGGGAGCCCCAATCCTCGGCCTTGACGCCCTTAAGGCTGTCATGCTTCCAACTAAGAAGGAAAACCGACCAATCGTGAACATCCACCGCACGTTACAACCTTGACTACGACCCACCTCTTACCCACCCTCACGCCCATCCAACGGGGAGCAGTAGCATCCATACGAAAGCTAACCGACCACAGCGAGAAACAGCATTAGGAGGTTAGATGGCCAGACCCTACCTATCTATTCGCCCCCTCCGGTGTCGGCCACCCTCTCAAGAACCGGTTCTATTGCCATTATATATCCCCCTTAGCTCGCCTCAATCTCTAACGCATGTATGAGTATCTTTTGCGAAGCAGGAATGGTCTCAAGTGATAGGTCAGGGTGAGGTTTCCTCCCGAACCGGCCGGGGTTGAGGTAGTCTCCTACTGTTCTTCTGTGAGCTTGCTCATAGCACGAAACCGGGCAATGCTAACAATCCAACTCCGCATCAGGTTCTCTCTTCGCTAGACATGGGGTTTTGGCCTTGGATGAAGCCTCGTCGAGAGGTGCTAGAATATGGGTAATCCCGGTCTCAAGGAGGAGACGACCCAGCGGGCCGTTGGACCTGGCAACGGATGCAGTTTGGAGCATCGGTACGGGTACCCGCTTTAGTTACTGTGTGTTTCTTTGTTCACCAGCTCAATAGACCTGTTTCAAATGATACCAACTCCGAGACGGTTAGAGGCAGGCGGAAATTCGAAAGCGATCTAACCAACTCGCCGACATGCCGCTTCCCGACGCGCGCTGGCCGCTAACCAAGAACCGAAGACGCACGTTAGTCCATCTGTCTCCGAATATCTGGATGTCTCTCGCCATGTATATACCGCAGTTAACTTTGTGCGCTGGTGTCAATGTGCAGTAGACCTGCTTCCGACAGAGAAGCAAGCTTTCTGGGGCAATGGTGATCGAGACAAGTGGCCGGGCCCGTATTTACCTCAGTCGGTGCTGTACGTTCCTATGATAACTCAACGGATCTGCTTCATACAGAGGTGCAGGCTTTCTGGGGCAATTGTGGTCGAGGCATGTGACCAAACCCGTCTTTTGAGATGCAATACAAATCTCGTTTCTCGACCCTGAGCGCGGCGCCTGGCATAAGTGCGCTGACTCTCCACCACAATTGAGAACCTGAGATCCTTTCCAACCCCCAACCGAGACCCGCCAAGTTTATGACAAGCCTCCTGGATACTATACCCAGCGCTTCAATCGGAAGTGGAAGAGATTTCTCTATCAACCCCGGTACCTTAGTCGGATGCCGCCTCAAACCTGCTGGGTTGGGTTAAGGGGTTAGAGTCGCTCGGTTAATTGGACATGCTTACGTGGTAGTTAATTTCCAGGTATTTCTAGTACACGGAATCAACCAGAATTGCGTCTGGAAGAAGGGGGTTGGGCACCGCCAGAGTTGCTCCAGGAAGTTGCCCATAAAGGGCAGGGAGTGTCTTGAAGGATATAAAGTCAGCCTCCCACCTGCGTTCTTTCTCAAATCACGTCCCTCAGATTCTCTTCATACCTTCGCCTCGATTTGAGCATTTTTACCTGAACCGCGCCAATTTCGATATCTGACATGGCCCCTCCTAAACGCCTCAAGCTGCAACGAATGCGAAAGCATCCCCGCACGGTTCCTCCAATCAACGACCGCGTTTTCAGGGAAGGGGGTATAGTGACGGATATGATCTTCTTTATTGTGTGAGTAGCGTTCTGAATACCCGGATGTATCAGTGGCTGTCGTACTCAAGTGCCCTTTAATCTTTTGATGGATACCATCAGGGGAGCCTTCACGGCAGCGTCTCACCCGCTCAACGTTCTGCAAATACTCGCCTCTATAGAAGAACACCAACCGTGGAGGATAAATCAGTGTTGTACGAGACGTTCGGCCGAGGTTGCCACACGTTCAACGAAGTTCACTACAGTCCACCTGGCTGACTATCATATTCCAGCGCAATATCCGATGGATTTTGACAAGCTCTCCAGCATTTGCATATGATCGCCGTTCTCGCCGCTGGACGATAACGGGTGCACCCCTTTTCCGAACCCGTGCCCAGCACGTTATGACGGAAGCAGAACAACAGGCATATTCGTGAGTGCTATGGTCTCTCGATCTCGCTCAAGGTACTGAGTATCATGTTAGGAATATAATGGACCAACAATTTAAAAAGTTCTCTGCAAATCGATAGGTTTCGGGCTCCGTTTTCTTGTGGTATGTTCATCACTTGGTTCATTGCGTCGGGTCGGAGGCGCCGAATTCTCGGCGGCTTTCTGAGCGGGCTTTAACTATTCCTATGTGCAATAGGGGTCTCGAACAAGCTCATTGTCACAGTCAGATTCGAGCTGGCTCGAGTCATGATCCGATGCTCGCGGGCTTTTCTTTCAGAAGATTCTCGGGTTTTGTAACATCTATATATCTCATGTTTGGTTGGTCAAAGTGCCCACATTCCAGCTTATTTCGGCTCCAAACTACGTCTGACATGTCGGAAGGGAAAGCTTTGGGTCTGGTATCGGGCTCTGAACGTGGATACATTATAATAGATATGGCATAACTCTTTTGGCTTCATAATATACGAGCATCGACGCACATACGCTTACCATCAATGTGCTTGCTTCACTTATTTTTCTCCATGCTTATGTTCTTGAAAAATCTGCGTCATTCTTCGGGAGCTACGTTACCCTGTATCTCGCTCGTCCCTTCCACCATCCAAGTTCCAAAGATTGAAAAAAGCGAGGCGCAAAAGGTGTGTACTGCCTTGCGGGACTCGAGTCAGAGCAGCATCTCCAAGCGGGTATCGGAGCCTTTGCTCGATGTTCATAATAAATTTTTAACCGGGCTCCTCTATATGCCGTTGATTTGGGTCTTAGAGTACGAAATCATCAGGCGTATGTTCAAAGTCGATCAAGTTCGAACGGGTGCCGTTCTCCTTGCTACGCTTAGGGTTCGTAGAGGTAGAATCAAAAATGGCGCGCCGTCTGTCTAGCGAGGTCATAGCACGGAATATTTAAGCAGGGACTTCGAATGAAAGATGAAGGCTAAGGAGGTCCGGAGAGTCCATATCACTGGGGACAGAGGCCTTTTTGTTGGGAAAGAAATGCTCGCAAAACAGTGCTGTTATGACTGTTTTCGTCAGGAATTGACTCTGCGATCGCTGAGGCAAAGTGGAGCGCTATTTTTGCCTCGGCGAAGCGAGACATGAAGGGGGTGGTGGAATAGGATTTGCTCGGTGCAAGTGCGCAATTTCAGCCTTTGACTCTTCGCGGTCTTTCCGCCGTTGCGTCGCTTTCCCTATTAATTTCTCGCGAAGAACGGAGCATGGACGCTGTCATGATATCGCCACCACCTCCACCGGAAATCTTGAAATACTCCCCATATACTCGCGGAAGAAAACGGGCCACCTGAAATCGCTTCGTACATAGGTAAAACGTAGTGCCCTCCGGGCAGACTTGGTTCTAGAGACTCGGAGATTCAAAATGTGAGGATGGTCAAAGAAGTGTAACGCTTAGAGCCAGCGAGCGTGCAATACATGAGAGGCCTTAAGTCCTGTTCTTTGGATCAAGGTTGTCGCCCAACATGAGGTCGGGTCCGTCCTACTTTAGACCGTGCTCTCCGGAGTCCTATCCCTCGTATGGTAGATGAAATGCACGATTTACCTTGACAAAGTCTTGCCTGTGTAGCCTAGAAACAGTTTCACCGTAATCCTACTATCTAGAGGTGGCGCTTTGAAGGTAGGAGGCTCGGGCACTATATGCAATGAGGTCGGATCACGAGAAAGACGGATGCCTAGTGGGGGTCCAACGTCTTCAAGTCACATGCAGATAGGCGAGAGCTAGCCATGAGCTATCTAGGAGTGATTGAAGTATAATAGAAAATGCTGTCAATTTTAGGACGAAAGTTTGAGAATTGGTAAAGAGCTCATCTAAGTCCGGTAGCAAGGGTGATGATACTCTAAAGTTATAAGCGAGCAGATTCCCTAGGGACGAGGGCCTGTTGAGTGTCAAAGACAATTCAGAAGCACATCCATAAACCCCTTTTGCTTATACACATGGTTGATATTTAATGGGATGGTTAGCGGACATGCTCGATATACATGCTACTGAGAGCGGAGGTTGAGGAGACCGAATGTCCCTGTTGAAACCACGCTTCAGTTATACTTCGGATTATCGTCGCTGGAGAATCCTCCATTGCTGTATCCTGTTGACCTGTATAAGCCTTGGTGATCTGGAGCCGTTGGCAGGACCTAGTCATATATGTATATCTGAGAGGCTACGAGGACGACTGTTACGAGTTTCACGCATCAGTACATTACGTGACATGACCCTTAGGCGTGGAACCCGGTCATCGAGTCAAAGAAGACGACGAGGCAGCGGGCAACTAAGGCTTTCTTCACGAAAAGATGGTGTCGTTTGCTGTACCATTTCCAGCTTATATGACCCACTCCTTGCCCCGAGATCAATTGACCACAGGAAAGAGATTGACGTGTGGAAGGGTTTCCCCCGCTCATTCGTCACCGATCCTGTAGTCGCTGTCTGAGCCTCGGCAGCGCGTTTGGCGATCGGTAGGAGTGACGAGATCGATCATGAGGACCCGAACGCTGTCTTCGATGGGTTCATTCCTCCGAGCTGCTAGCCCGTTGGGTAAGTTGGTGATGAGACCCTGCTCGAGTTTAACATCCCCGCACTGCACGAGGTATTAGATTGTGGTATCCATAAACTTCCAACCAATGCAATCCTGGAGCCTCGTGTGATCGTAGACAATTCCCGAGCTTCGTGTGACCGTAGACTCGTGTTACCGTAGACAATTCCTAGAACGTCGCGTGACCGGAGACAATTCCTAAACCTCGTGTGACCGTAGACAATTCCTGCACCTCGTGGAATTGCAGACAATTCCTGAGCCTCGTGCACCCCTGGCCTGTCCCAATTGCCCTCCTCTCCGGCCAACCAACCCCCAATTCTAGTGGTGCAGCCGGCGTTGCCGTCACACATGAATCTACGCTTTTTGCTAGGACCCCGGTCAGCTTTTCCTTGTAGTACGGAGTCACCATATGATAGAAGTCCTGTTTTACGTGACTAGGAAGAGAATGTTAGACGGTTTAACATGATTTCTTGTCACGAATCGTCTTTGAAATTCTACCGGCCAGGCTCCATCCTACCGGTCTTGCTAGGGCATATCGTACAATTTTGTCCACAAGGAGTATGCACGAGGTCCACCCCGTAGGCGGTGACAGGGGTCCTCTTAACTTGTGGACAGAAACTATAGTTTTCGAAGAACTGCTTTCCGATCCCTCCAAAACCAGTAAATGGCTCACGCAGGCGGCAAGGAATTTTGCGGAGAAAGCAAAAACAAAAACAGAGAGCCTGGTACATATTAGGATGCTTCCAAAGTGAGCCCGTCCCGTAGCTTGCTCTCTGTTCTTCAACCCTTCTTTGAAATCTATCACGATACCGGGTCTTACGGATCCTTGGTGACCTCCAGTACCCTTTGATTTTATATGGCTATTCCAGAGAGATTGCGGCGAAGCGCACCCTTTTCAGTCCCGAATATCACGGATCCAGTGTTTCAAAAGTCAAGTGGTGTCAAAGATATGATATGGTTTATTGCGTGAGTATCATGCTCAGATCACTGTCTAATATTTGTTCTCAATGGTTGCTGTCAGAGGAGCGTTGCAACTGGCGGGACCACAGTCACTTTCGGTCCAGGCAATTTGCACTTCCATTGAGCAATATCAACCATGGAGGATAGCCGAATGTCGAGGAGTTAATAAAAAAATTGCTGCGCAAGTATGCACCACTTTTTGTCCGTTTTTCCCCGATGCCGTGCTCTAATGTTGAAGTTCCAGCGCAATATACAATGGATTTTGTCAAGGTCTCCAGCATTTGAACACGACAGCTCTGGCCACTGGCGTATGACCGGAAAGCCTCTTGTCCGGACTTCTGATATGTTACCTGCGTCGTCGGGTGCAGCTGTTCGAGTCATGACAGCGGCAGAAGTAAAGGCGTGCTTGTGAGTGATTTTGCCACAATATCGCACTCAATAACTGATAAAAGGGCAGAGAATGGGCGGACCAGTTATTTCTCGCATTCGAGAACCTGGAAAGCTCGAAGCACGGAGGGACACGCTCCGATTTCTCGTTCGCCGGGTGAACGCAACCCGACGATGATGTCAATTGGAGAGGAGATTCCTTCGATTAGTGCGGTAGGCCGGACGGTCGTGGAAGAGCTCGTTATCAACACGTCCCTCCCCTGACCGCGACCTCCTCACTTCTGCCCATTCCCCGTCGATAAACGCCTCTAAAATGCCATATTATATATAATATAGTAATATAATAAGACAATGTGTACTTTATAAACTAAGTTGGGTTAAGTACTCCCTGGAGAAGCCCCCCTCCCAGGTGCAAGGGGGCTCTTCCGATCGGAATAGGGCTTACCTAAGGCGAAGTGTATCGTCAGAACCAAAAAAGGCTTAATATCACACTGGGCGCCAAAGTGGCAGTTCATTGGGCGCGGGTTGCTCGCTGCCGCCGTCGTTCTCGTCAGGGTCGGCCCCAATATGAAGACAGTGCCCACTAAGACCATAGTCGACCGACTGCCAACATCTACTGCGATGTCATAGAGAATACGCAGTATTAAATCGAGCAATGGTTACCGTGTTAATATGATCTTTTGGGCAACGGAATCCGCAGCTTGATTGGTAGCATGGTGCTCCAGCGCAGTGCGAGCTTCGTGAGTTGCGGTCCACCAGCACCAAGTCAAATTGATTCCCACGGGGACTGTTGGCCACAGGTAATCTGCACGGGGGCTCCCCTGCCTGTTCAGGATGCAAGCTTGCACGCGGCCTCGCGGCTTTAAAAAAACTGAACTATAAGGAAGAGCAGTGCGTTTGGACGACGAGCGTTTGTTGTAGGAAGGGTTCGAAAAGCAAATGGCTCGCGCAGGCGGCAAGGAAGCTTGAATACAAGCAGAACATTATATGTCTGACCCTGGTATATATGATTAGGATCCTGTTAAAGTCCTCCGGCAGCCTCTGCCTTACCTCGCTCCCTCTCTGTGCTACCTCACCACAACGCATCCATCCAATTCCTAACCTCTTTTCAATACCCACCATGAGCGCAACAAATCCAGGGATACTGCAGCGGGGTAAACCCTTTTCGGTCCCGGAGATCACCAATCCCATATTTCAAAAATCAAGTGGTGTGAAAGATATGATATGGTTCATTGCGTGAGTATCATAAAAATGTCTAAGCTATTTCATACCTGTTTTCATTCTAAATGGCTCGTCCTCAGGGGAGCATTACAACTGGCGGCACCACTTACAACCCAGGTCATATGCGCCTCCATCAACGAACATCAACCATGGAGGATAGAGGCGTGCCGAGGAATTAACAAGATAGTTGCTGCCCAGGTATGCACTAGCCGTTGTCCATCTGCCCTTGGTATCGGGTTCTGATACCAAAGTTCAGCGTAATATACAATGGATTCTATCAAGGTCTCCAGCATTTGAACACGATGGCTCCGGCAATTGGTATATGACTGGAAGACCTCTCGTCCGGACCCCAACATGCTAGCAGTCATAACAGACGCAGAAATACGAGCATCCTTGTGAGGAATTTTGTCATCGTGTCATGTCCAGTAGCTGATCCAAGGACAGACGATGGACGAACCAGTATTCTCCGCATTCGAGAATCCGCCCAGTTCAAGGCCCGGAGAGATCCCCTCCGATTCTGCGTTCGCCGGGTCAACACAACCTGACAGCGACGCTAACTGGACAGAAGGTTCCTCCAACCCGCCGGAAGGATTCCCTCATCAGTTTACTTCTGGATCGATATTTTGAGCTGGCTCAATGATGTTCAGGACGAATCCCACGAAGGTGGTGAGTAAAGACGAGGAGTCTCTTAAGTTTGCTCCGATGCAGGTCACGGATTAGCGGGCAGAATGCTTCGAAAGTTCCGGAGTCTTCGCTATTGATATGATGATATTGCATAGTATTGTTCTTAATGGTGTCACCTTGAGACGCGAGTGAGGCTGGTGATGGGTGGTGGAGGTTAGGGGAAACACTTAGTAGATAAACTTTGTTAATGTATTATGTAACTGTTTGCGCATGGGCATTTCAAGTTATATATGGATTGTCATTCCGTTCGCGTGCAATTGAACCTCTACTCGGCCGCGGAGGGTTCGACCTGAACGAAGCCCGTAATTCAGACAGAATGCATCATATTTTTTCCCAAAACATCCACAGAAACAAAATTTATCGTCAACAGCATCACCTCAAAACCCACGGTAACAACTAAATTACAGAGAGGGGCGAAGTTGGGAGGGGAAAGGGAGGGAAAAGGTCCAACATAGATCGTAAAGTCAAGAGCCCAGCTCGTTCATCAACCTCAAAC
>KN823117.1:38689-67897 GCA_000827465.1 Tulasnella calospora MUT 4182
GATGCAACACCTGGTCGAGCTCGCGGAACGGCTACTGTATTGTGGCCAGGATGGAATCGAGAACTTGAGAAGGCTGGCGTGGCGGGGTAGACGGCAAGGAAAGGAAGCGCGGTGATATCAGACTTTATGACGTTCCAAGCCCAAAGCGCGGGGTGAATGCCTTACCTCGTCAGACCCGTCCCAACCATCGAGTCGTACGATGCCAACCCCATTTCTCCTTTTCTTTTGTCTATTGGGGTCGTTTGCGTAAGCACTTTACTTAGGGCCGACCCGTGCGTCCACGCGAAGCCCTCCACTGAGCCCTGGACCAAGTTCTCGCAGAGGAAGGTCTTGCCTGTGCTACGCCGCCCAATAACGAGCAGTCTCACGTTCTCTGGAAGCTCGATGGCGTTAACAGCATGGAGGCGTATTATCGACCGCGAAGGTTCCCCACCGGAGGAGATGGAGCGGTTTGCTGCCTGCCGTAATCCCAAAAGCCAGCCACTGACGCGATTCGACTGAGAGCCCGACTGCTTGCTGCTGCTGAAGTGTAAAAGATGGCTTCATGATGCACATCGTGACTTGAAAACCTTCCTCCGGCAACGACGTTGTTGTTTGGTGGTAGTTGAGAGGCTCGCTGCACGGCGAATCAGGGGCCAAGACCGAGGACATGGAGCCTTCGAGCAGGGGAAAGTCGCTTGAGAGCGAGATTGGTGTTCCTTGAGGCGGGACCGGTGGTTAAGGCATCTCTGATGGTGGTGTTTCCATCTTAGTCGTCGTAGTTGAGGAGGGAGAGGGACCTGCTCCAGGCCACGCATATCTGTCCATGCCATCCCATTTTGTCACCTCCACTCGGTGGTTGGCCGATGTTACCCTACTCTCCGCCTGGCCTCTCGATATTGCTTCGTGCTCATAAGCTCGTAGCGACACGCGGACTTGCCCATGTGTCCAGCGGCCGGCAGCGGGCAGGCGTGATGTGGAGGGATATACTCCGTGGCTGAGAATTTCGAGGTTTTAAGGCGGAATTGCCGCGTGGCGTCTTTTTGCTTCCAAACCAGCCAATCAGCGTTCGTGAATAGGCGCGCACTGTCACTGCAACCGCCTGCACACAGACTTTACATTAAGCGTCACACAGCTTCTCATGAGCGTCTGGATGATCGCCTTTCTCTTTATCTTATGATCAGTGCTTTGGTTTGTGTTGAGTTGTTGACCAGACCCTGTTAGATTGTAAACTCGACTGGCCCATCGCATCTCCCTTCACCAGCCATCGCCCGCACAGCAGCCGCGTTGCTACACGTCAACGTCGGATTGATCGTTCTACCGCTCCACAACCACCTAATCTTCCTTCCTTGCCGTACCTCTTTCAACAATGCTATCGCCTTCGACAACAACTTCGAATTCCCGTCTCACAGTCCGCCGCCTGCTGTCCCCAACCCACCATAGCACATCTGTTCTAGTTGTTCGTCTGGCAGTGGGGTGAGAGAGAACATCAAGAAACGTATTGTTCCGGTCCTCAAAGCCGACTTCCTCACTGGTCCAGGGGCTACCGGATGGGTTGGGCATGATGATTTAGTTCACCATAGTTCGCCATCGAGAAGCGCCACCGTGCTCGCTTGAGTGGTTCTGGTACACCCATCACTTCTTCATCATCTGCTGGCAATTTCACGGCATCTTTGAAATGATCAGTGAGTCACCTGATTTGTCCTCGCCACTCGAGAGCGATCGCTAACGCTATCCATTCCGGCTTGAAACAGAACCTGACCCCGGGAGTCCCCAATGCTCCTAGAACACCACCGGCGTCTTTTGGAAGTACTGGCTCTTCGGCGGCCTCATCTGGATCTACGAACGTATCCTCCGCGAGGTCCGCTCTCGTTACCGTACCTACATGATACATCTCCAAGGTCATGGAAATCCAAAACAAGAAGGAGGGATCAAGGGCCGCGCGGGTCAATACATCTTCCTCAACTGGCCGGAGGTCTCCTAGTTCCATGGCATCCCTTCACGTTGACCTCGGCTCCCGAAGAGGACTACATCTCGGTGCACATTCGCATTGTTGGTGACTTCACGGGCGCTCCTGCCAAAGCTCTTGGATGCGACTTTGATAGCGAGAAGGTGACGATGAGAAGGGCGGCAAGATCATTGGAACCGTTACGAACCCACCTCTTAACCGCGTTTTACCACGTGTCATGATGGACGGTCCGTTCGGCAGTGCTAGCGAGGACTTCCTGAATGTACGAACGATCATGCCGCGTTTCATCTGACAAAATAACTGACCTCCCACTTCCGCAACTCTAGTACGAAACCGTCCTTCTCGTCGGAGCTGGTATCGGAGTAATGGCACCATCCGCCTCGATGCTCAAGTCCATCTGGTACCGCATGAACAACATGAACAGCTCCAAGCCCAGCCCGCCTGTCGAAAGTCTACTTCGTCTGGGTCATCCGCGACTTCGGCTCCGCAGAATGGTTCCACAGCCTGTTGCACGCCATTGAGGAGCAGGGCGTCGGTGGAAGGATCGAGATTTCGATGTATTTGACAGCCAAGTTGAAGGATGATGATGTCAACAACATCGTCGTCCAGGATGTGGGCACGGAGAGGATACGATTACCAGTTTGCGAGCACCGACGCGCTTTGGAAGGCCGAATTGGGATCGGGTGTTTAGCGGGGTAAGCGTTGCCTTTTGATCTGAAGTGTGATTGGCGATTGACCCATTAATTTCTCTTTTGCGATGTTTTACCTGATTTCTGAGAGGCATCCGGAGACCGACGTCGGTGTATTCTTCTGCGGCGACCCCCTTGTCCCCTCCAGAAACTTCGTCCTCACGTTATAACCGTCACAAGTCGTTTCTTTGTCTGCACACCCCCTTCGATATTTTATAAAGGAAACTTTTACTTGTTGTTCTTCCGTTTTACGCTAGAGTACAGTCGGGGTTTCGGCGATCTAAAGATCGTTGGCGAAGCGCTTCAAAACAGGTGAAAATTCAGGACCCTTGCCGGTACGTTCGTAGGAACACTGCCCCGCGATTTCGTGACGTTGACTGAAACTAAGTTCCCACAACGGGCAGAAAATATAGTTGGGCTCGATCATCGGCGACCGGGGTGAAACCGGTTCATCTCAAATATTTGGGGAAGGTATGAGCTCTTGGGAGCCCGTTCCCTCAGCAGCCACGTTTTTTTTTTTGGCACTTGGTGCCTAGGGTACTGGAATTTACCGAATTAGCTAAGTCATCGAAATGTTTGCAGGGCGGTCGTAAGAAGTGGATTCTCCTTGTTGGACAATGGGAGGTGTTCGGTCCATTTTGAATCGCTTTATGCACATGCGACATTCTAGAAAATCCTCCAACATGGAGGAAGAGATCTCGTCTTGTCCACTTCATTACTATGTCTTATGATTTTTTTTTTGTTAATGCACCATTCGACTGGGGGGCATATTGGGGGAATTATCCCCGTCCGTTCGGAGTTTTCAACCACCACGAAAAGGGATACGTCATAAGTTTCAAAAGACATACATACAAGCAAAATTTATCGTCAATAGGTCGTCACCTCAAAAACCACGGTAACAACTAAAATCGCAGAGAGGGGCGAAGAGGGTAGGGGAAAAAAGTTCACATAGATCGTAAAGTCAAGAGCCCAGCTCGTCCTTCAACCGTCAAACCAGTCCAAAAGCCCAAGGCCGCAGCGGCAGCAGCGATCGCTCCAACAGCGGGGAGGGAGAGCATGATCGCCGTCGACTTCCCATCACCACCACTGGACACATCATCAACGTCACTTTCAACCACCAACCCGCGCTTCTCGTCCCAAACAGTCTCTCCGGACCGCTTCTGGGCAGCAGCAGCAGCAGCACCCAACTTCTCGTCCAAATCATCCAAGTGGCGTGGTAAAGTGAACTCAGCGGGTAAGATCCAGAACTTGATTTTGGCGACGATGCGGGTTTTAATTTTGGGTAGGATGGATAGAGCGAGGGAGAGTAGAGAAGGGAAGTGAAGCGGGTCGAGGCTCGCTAAGTTTATTGTTGGTTCTGAAGGAGAGTTGAGCGTCTCTCGGCTCGGATCTGACGGTGCGCTGGTGGTGCTTGGAGGGAACGAAGAAGGTGAGGACAAAGGATCGATGTCGGACGAGGCGGTTTGGTACCCCGCTTCACCGTGTTCCAACGACTCGTAATCGGGGGTATCGTTTTGATGATGGTGCTGGAGGTGCTGAGGAGGAGGGAGTTGGTGTTGGTTCGGGTGGAACAGCAAGAAGTTATCAGCCTTGGTGTGCGTAGGCATAACGGTCTGCGGAGGGAAGAGTGGCTCTGGAAGTGGTGGAAAGAGGACGGCCGGATGGTCTCCATCCGCGAAAAGTGCTCTCGCTCGCGTTTCCGCAAGGTCACCATCCGCGAGAGGTCCGCTTCCCAAGTGCGATTGTTGCCGCCGTTCTCCTTTTCGCTCTCCGCGTCAGATTGAGCGGCGTGGAGGTACTGCCCGCGAACCAACACCAGTCCTTCCTCCGCGTCGGACCTTTCCACATCAGTAGCGTCTCCTTCATCGTCCGTCGCAGCAGCCGCTGATGGTGGTGCAGCAGTACGACGACCCCTACGACTCTCAGCTTCAGATTCCCTCTCCACCTCCGCTTCAACCTCGGTATCTAAATCCGAAGGACTGAACATCTGGTCGAACGTGAACCTCTCGAACGCGTCTAAAGGTAACATCGCAGGGGCGAGCTGATGATGAGGGTCCAAGGACTGCGCGCTGTACATGGTGTTGTTGCGCGGTGGGGTGCAATCGTCTCCGACGCTCGGTTGTGGCAGGAGGTACGCCTCGACGCTCCGTTCCCGCTCCCTCCACTCCAGAACCTTCTCCGCAACTTCTTTCCTTAACCCCTTCAAATTGGTTTCGTCGAAGAGCCATTCCTTCAACGCTCGGTGGGACGTAGGGTGGAAGGTAAAGTTAGGGAGGGGCGCTAGTTGGAACTTGGTGATGTTGTTGACTTGGTGAGTCCGAGATCGGGGTATGAAGGTGCCTGCGAGTGTATACCTCCTCCCCCTCAGTACGGTGAAGCGTGCCGGAAATATTGCTTTTGATGATGGTGATACGATATCCTGGAGGACTAAATTGCACCCTCAAGTTGTTGAAGTAATATGGTGATGGTTGTCGAGAGCATATATGGGGATGTGTTGGGATAAGGTCTGGAGTAAGCTGTTTCGATTACCCCTGGATCTATATTAACTACGGTATGAGGAATATTTGGCGCCTACGAGGAGAAAGTCTCACTATCGCAGCGGGGTACAATGGAACTGAACCCAATTCTCCCCCCCAGATCCGTTCGAAAAGTGTGGCCGCTTACTCAGCCAGGTGGGTTCAAGCGGAGTTTTGAACGGATCTGGGGGAGAATTGGATTCAGTTACAATGGATCGGCGGTGGAGGTTAGAGGTTCATGGAAGCGGTTGTGGAATTCAATGCTGTTGGATGCAACGTATGATTGAGCTCGCAGAACGGCTGGTGTCTTATGGCAATGATAGAATTGAGAGCTTGAAAGGCAGGTGGTGGAAGAAAGGGAAGCACCCGACAACGATCGATGACGCGTCAGTCGGGACCTATTCCCCGGCACCGACGCCTGAGATGCCGGCTTAGTCAGCACGCCTTCCAAGATGGAAGGAGGGACTGAGGGGCCGCCAGACCTCACAAGGTGCAGAGATAGCTCTGTTGTGGCGACGGTCATCCAAGCCAAACTTCGTTAGGCTGCTGACCAAGCTCGACCCAACGGACAGAGGGAAATCTGGCGCGAGGTCAAGTGGACGAGAAGAACTAGGTTAGGCAGACTAAAATTGGTCCAATTCTGTCTAAAGTAAGCCTTCTCCTCGCTTAACGTCTCTCGCTTTGCCATTGACACGGCGGAGCAAACCGGCTGGTTCATGCGTACCGCCAAACTACTAGCTTCACAGGATGATGGCAGCCCATAAAAAAAATGAGCCATGATAGAATACTTACACCGTTGCCAGAGGCCTGGATCCTTTCGCAGAACTACCAAGAATGGTTCAATGATAAAAGAAGCAAAACGTGAGCGACAGAGCATATTTGTACAGGTTCCGTTCCATACCGGCTGGGCACTCGATCGGATTAGCAAGACGCGAACCAGAAATACGGACCGTGGATGAACAGGCAAGTTACAACGGGGTCACTCAGGACTTACTTCAGCACCCGTTTCTACCACGGCGACCAGCAGGTTCGTCAATGTAATCGGCAGCGTCTGGGTGGAAGCCCTCAGCACCCAGATAGACAGAGGCATTTCCCTGGCGAGCAAGCCACACCGCTAAATCTAAAGCGCGGGGATGATGTAGGGCCTTTGAGGGGTACAACCGAAGCGCAGTGAGGGCGTGTTACCCAGAAAATCTGCCTCAACTCCTGGTTAAAGCTGGCCGTCGATTATGACAAACACGTTGTAGCAGGACGTAGAACTCGCGTGGTCCGACAACAAAATGCCCGAACCCAGATAGACAGAGGCAAACCCCCTGGCGAAGAAGCCACGCCGCTGAATCTAAAGCGGCGTTGATGATGTAGCAGTACAGGCGAAACGCAGTAAGGGCGTGTAACCCACAAAATCCACCTGCTGGTCAAAGCTGTCCATCGATGATGACCACAACACGTTGTAGCAGGACGGAGAACTCACGTGGTCTGACAAGAAAACGCCGATAGCCCTGGCGAACAAGCCGCACTGCTAAATCTAAAGCGCGGGTGGCGACGTGGGTCCTTGAGTAGTGCAGCCGAAGCGCCGTGAGGGCGTCTCGCCAGAAAATCTACCTACATACCTTGTCAAAGCTGGCCATCAATGATGACCATGGCATCAAAACACGTTGTAGGGGTGAACAGGTCTGGAACGTAGAACTCACGTGGGCTGACAACAAAACGGCAACGAGTCTAGCCGCGAACTTTCAAGCCATCACCGTTCGTGGACCGACTCCACCAAGCCAGCGATCTCAATATCTACTCAGGGAACATACTCCGACCGCTTTACTCTATACCGACATAATAGCACAGGAGACCTCTTTTCCGAACAGAAGTCTGCGTGGGTGGTCTTTTTACTCTATACTTATACGCGGGAAACCGGCATCAGTCTGTGGCTTTCTCAAAACTACCTTTGAAACTGCCTTTCCTGGGCGTACACGACACCTCCCCGAGCCCTTTCACAGTCTAGGAATTTTTGCTTCTTCGCCAGGGGGTTTGCCTCTGCCTATCTGGGTTCGGGCATTTTGTTGTCGGACCACGCGAGTTCTCCGTCCTGCTACAACGTGTTTGTCATAATCGACGGCCAGCTTTAACCAGGAGTTGAGGCAGATTTTCTGGGTAACACGCCCTCACTGCGCTTCGGTTGTACCCCTCAAAGGCCCTACATCATCCCCGCGCTTTAGATTTAGCGGTGTGGCTTGCTCGCCAGGGAATTGCCTCTGTCTATCTGGGTGCTGAGGGCTTCCACCCAGACGCTGCCGATTACGTCGACGAACCTGCTGGTCGCCGTGGTAGGAACGGGTGCTGAAGTAAGTCCTGGGTGACCCCGTTGTAACTTGCCTGTTCATCCACGGTCCGTATTTCTGGTTCGCGCCTTGCTAATCCGATCGAGTATGAAATGGAACCTGTACGAATATGCTGTGTCGCTCACATTTTGCTTCGTTTATTATTGAACGATTTTGGTAGTTCTGAGAAAGAATCCAGGCCTCTGGCAACGGTGTAAGTATTCTATCATGGGTCTTTTTGTTTCATGGGTTCCCATCCTCCTGTGAAGCTAGTCGTTTTGCGACACGCATGAGCCAGCCGATTTGCTCCACCATGTCAATGGTAAAGCGAGAGACGTTCTTGATTGGAATTTCCTGTTGGAAGCCTTGTTCCCAGTAGACACCGAGTCGGGGGAGAACCTTCAGCCACTTAGTCGAGGATTTAATCCGGAGTACGCTGAAGTACCCCGACTAAGCCATTAGACCCCATTCCATCCCATTAGTCCATTTATCGTCGCACTCATTCTCTTCAATCTTCGACGCCCTTTCCGTACCCCTCGCACAAAAATGACTAACCCACGGCGATTGCGACGGGAAGAACCCTTTTCAGTTCCTAAAATCAGCGACCCAGTTTTTTTCAAGGAAGCTGGTGTAAAGGATATGATATGGTTCATTGCGTTAGTATTAATCTTAGTGTGTTCTTGTGATCGCCAATGCCTATCCTGCTCAATGTCATCATTACCCTTCGCGCCCGCTATTAGTGGAACGTTGCAACAAGCAGCACCCCTGCCGCTCACAGCTCAAGAAATATGCACACTAATTGAAGAACATCAACCGTGGAGGATAGTAGAGTGCCGAGGAGCGAACAAGAGAGTCGCAGCTGAAGTACGTCAGACACCGGCCATCATCCTCCTACTATAGCCCTGCACTCATTCGGCATGGCCCAGAGCAATATAAGGTGGATTCTTTCGAAGTCGCCAGCATTTGAGCATGACTTCTCCGGTCGCTGGAGCAGGACTGGAATGCCTCTTGTCCGGACACTCGACTTGTTACCTGCTCTAACAAGCGAGCCACCCCGAGTCATGGCGGACGTGGAGGTCTGCACCTATCTGTGAGTCCTATTACACCTTTAAGACCCAAAAACTCATGGGTGGGGCAGAGATTGGGCGGATAGGTTGTTCGCAGCTTTCCAGAACCGACCAATTTCCGCGCAGTTCGTTAGAATGCCCCTTAAACCCTCGTCCAACAAGTCCTGAAGGAAGAAAAGAAATGCGCTTGGTGCATAGTGTAGGTGATTCATCAATGTGTCGGTGTGACGGGCGAAGATCCAACCAGGCGGGTAGAGGGGCGGTATCCAGCACGGCAAAGAAGGGCAAAACGCAAACAGATTGCGCAAGAGCGATAATACCAGCGCCACAGGAGAGTGACTGTGCTTAACGAGATAATTCTATTCAATGCTTGTCTAGAGGTTTTCTCCATGACTTCCGAGTCAGTTTGATCCAGACCCACGCTGGCTCGGGGGGTGTGCTCGGTCACGCTACAATTCCGCAGGCTTGGCTTTCTCGATGTCACCAAAATTGAAACATCGTTTTCATGGACTATAAAGTCTGCGCATGGAAATTGCTTCTCGAGGAACCTGGGTGAATGGTGGCGGATGATGATAATCTAAATTTATAACGCGCGAGCAGACTGCCTAAGGACGTCAAGGTGCGCGGGGGGGGGGACAGGACCCCAGATACCCCGCTTACAACTAGTAGCTACCAGAAGAAGAGGGAGAACAAATCATTCAGGGAGGAAAACAAAATCACGGCTAATAGCCTAGGTACAAGTCCGGGTTCACAGTCAGGAAGGAGAAAGCAAGTAAAGTAAGGAAGAATGGTGGCGGAGGTTGGCGATAAGGGGACGGACTTTGTTCGGGTTTGGCATAAGGCCGTATATATAGTGACGAAGCAGTCGTTGGAAAGGGTTAACCAAGCATGCATGTCGACTATACAAGCATATATACAGGCATCCGCATCACGTACAGTAATCAAAAACACCCGGGAATCTGTCTTCTCTCCTCTTGCATGGTGATGGAGAGCCAATGAGAGCTGAAGTTGAACGTACGGAAACGCGATGCTTCGTCAGCCGAGCACGGGGTTCAGGGGTGGGAAATCATACACACAGGACCTGCACGGAACACATGCGAGTTCAACCTCGACAAAACCTCTCGATCTATGGCCCAAGTACCAATTGACGACTCCCAACGTTCCGCGGTCAGAGGAACATCATATGACGACCGTGAATGACAGGGAATTTCGAAGCCTGAGGTTTTAAGAGGGGCCTGCCCCATGACGTCTTTTTGCTTCCATACCAGCCAATCAGCATCCGAGAATAGAGTTCTTTACATGAACGCCTTGTTTGTATGTTATGACCAAGCTGTAATTGAAGAATAACTTGGTCATTGCCAGAGCTGCCTTTCGTTTGGACAGTGAGTTGTTGACCAGACTCGGCGATCTATTGCAATCTCGACTGACCTATCGCATCTCCCTTCGCTAGCTAGGCACGGCCGCACACCGCACTGGTACTGCACGTCAACGTCGGGTCGATCCTTCGCCCGCTCCACCACAACCTGATCTCCCTTCTTTGCCGTACCCCCCTAACAGTACTATCGACAAAAACATCGAATCCCCCAGGCTCCACCCACACCCCACAATAGCACATCCGTTCTACCCTGCTCGTCCGGCGATGGGCGGGGAAAACCCCAAGGAACGTATCATCCTGGTCCTTGGGCCCAACTTCTTCACTAGTCCAGGTGCTACCGGATGGGCGGTGACTGTTGCTGACGGCGTGGTCATCTGGCTAGCCATCGGGAGGTGCCGCCGTGCTCACTTTGGGTGGTTCTGGTACACCCACCACCTCTTCATCATTTTCTTCACCTGCTGGCAACTCTACGGCAAGGTTTGCATGATCAGTGAGTCGCCTGATTTGTCTTCGTCACTCGAGAGCAATCGCTAACGCTATCCCGTTTCCGACTGAAACAGAGCCTGATCCCGGTAGCCCCCAATGCTCCTGGAACACCATCGGCGCCTTTTGGAAGTACCGGCCTCATCGGGATCTACCAACCTATCCTTCGCGAAGTCCGCTCCTGCTACCGTACCTACATCTCCAAGGTTATGGAAATCCAAATCAAGAAGGAGAAGACCAAGGTCCGCGCCGGTCAATACGTCTTCCTTAAGTGCCCCGAGGTCTCCTACTTCCAGTGGCACCCCTTCAAATCAACCTCGGCTCCTGAAGAGGACTACATCTCGGTCCACATTCGCATTGTCAGTGACTTCATGGGCGCTCTTACCAAATCTCTTGGATGCGACTTTGACAGCGAGAAGGGCAAGAAGGGTGATGATGAAAAAGGCGAAAAAGTCATTGAAACCGTTACGAACCCATCTCTGAACCGCGTTTGCCACGTGTCATGGTGGACGGTCCGTTCGGCAGTGCTAGCGAGGACTTCCTGAATGTACGAACGATCATACCGCGTTTTAGTCTGACAAACATAACTGACCGTCCACTTCCGCAACTCTAGTACGAAACGGTTCTTCGTGGAAAGGCCATCGGAACCATTATGAACCCTCCTCTTAACCGCGTTTTACCATGTTTCATGATGGACGGTCCTTTCGGCAGTGCTAGCAGGTGCTAGGGAGGACTTCCCCAATTTATGAGCGATCATACGGCGCTGAGTCTGCCAAATGACTGACCTGATACTTCCGCAACTCTAGGACGAAACCGTCCTCCTCGTCGGAGCCGGTATCGGCATAACACCATTCGCCTCGATCCTCAAGTCCATCTGGTACCGCATGAACAACATGAACAACTCCAAGCCCAACCACCTGTCCAAAGTTTACTTTGTTTGGGTCATCCGCGACTCCGGTTCAGCAGCATGGTTCCACAGCTTGCTGCACGCGGTCGAGGAGCAGGATGTCGGTGGAGGGATCGAGATTTCGATTTATTTGACCGCCGAGTTGAAGGATGATGATGTGAATAACCAGGATGTGAGCGCGGAGAAGATGCGATTACCAGTTCGAGAGCTCCTACGCACTTCGGAAGGCCGAACTGGGATAGGGTGTTCAGCGGGGTAAGCGCTGCTCTTTGATGTGAAGTGTGATTGGCGATTGACCGTTTGCTTTGTCTTTTGCGATGTTTTACCAGATTGCTGCGAGGCATCCGGAGACCGACGTCGGCATATTCTTCTGCGGTCCACTTGTCCTCCCCAGAACGTAAGTCGCCTTTAGTATATAGCCACGCATTCTTGCCTGGCGCTGATGCACTTTCTTCCCTATCCAGAGAGGATGTCTAAAAATTATACTGATCCCAAGGGCACCAAATTCTTCTTCGGTAAAGGTACGCGGCTCAATTGAAAGCGTCAAGCCTCGGACCCTAGAGTAACGGTATTCACATCTTCCAGAAAACCCCTAATCCACTTTGTATTCAAGTTATAAACCGTCACAAGCCGCCTCTTTGTCTGCACACACCCCCTTCGATATTTATAAAGCATACTTTGTACTTGTTATCCTTTCTTTTTACGCTAAAATACGGCTGGGTTTCCGGAGATCTAAAAACCGTTGGCGGAGCGCCTTGAAACAGGACCCTTGCTGCTACGCTCGTAGGAACACCACCCCACAGTTTCGCGACGGCGACTGAGACTAAGTTCCAACATCAGGCAGAAAATGTAATTGGGCTCGATCATCGGCGACCGGGATGAAATAGGTTCATCTCAAATATCTGGGGAAGGTATGGGCTCTTGATAGCCCTTTTCATCAGCAACGACGTTTTGTTGCACTTGGTGCCTGGGCGGAAATATTTTACTGAATAGCTAAGTCATCTCAATGTTTGCAAGGCGGGCATAAGAATTGGATCCCCCCCTGTTGGATAATGGGCGGTGTTGGGTCCATTGTGCATCGGTGGGTAAAAGGGAAATCTTGGTCCCTCTTCTTTTCTTCTCCGAATTACATAGGACCCTGCAATGGCAGTATGCACCGAGACCAGAGCCAATGAGGAAAACTAGAACCGGATGCCAAAAGGAGTCCACGACCGTACCGCTGATGCTCCCCAGTACGTTGTATTTTCTCTCGATTTGTACTTCTTTGCTCCTGTGTATTCTTCAGGATGACCTGCGGGTATGACTCAAGACGTTATAGGCGGTTATTAAAAAAATGAAAGCAAAACGACGAATCGAGGGGTCGCCAGCTATGGGATTATGTAATTGTGAACTTGCGCGGTCGTTGTTCGTCAATCGTCGTTTGTCAATCGTGGGACGTCGATGTTCGGTTTCTGATCGCGGCGGCGCGCCTGCCCTCCCTGTTCAGGTGCGTTGAGTGGCAACACTAAAACTCACCGAACAGGGGGAAACCGAACGGTGGAAACCGACAGTGAAATTGCTATCTCAGTGGAAACCCAGCAGCGAAATTGCTATCTCAGTGGAAACCGAGCAGCGAAATTGCTATCTCAGTGGAAACTGAGCAGCGAAACCCCCATTTTAGTGGGAACTGAGGAGTGAAATGACTATTTCAGTGGAAACCAAGCAGCGATATTACTATTTCAGCGGAAACCGAGCAGTCAAAAGGAATTTGGTCGCTTTATTGACGGCCAACCTCGTGCCCACCAACCCGCTTACATTCTCATTTTGCTGAGATTCCCGTCACTCCCAAGTTGACCAGCGATTCACAACCATTAGACTCAAGGGGTTCCCTGTTGTTCCTGATACATGCGTTCCATTTCGGCTGGCGATCACTGACGTATATTTCTTGTAACAACGGCCTAGTACAGTCTTCCCCTCCCTTTCGATGAGAAACTATCGTTTCGAGAGAATGCAAGGTTGGTTTAAAGTATTGGCGCACGTGGATGAGAGTAGTGACTGGGGTCCAGACGATCGCTACCACAAGCTTGGTTTTCGCACAGTCTCAAATCGTCAGTGCATCGCGTCCCTCATAGCAAGCAAATGGGACCGGCAGATGACAAGGAAGCTTGAGGACAGACAGAACATGAGATGCCTGAGGGTATATATAATCAGGATACTGCAGAAGTGGTTCGGCAGCCTCTGCCTTACCTCGTCCCCTCTCTGTGCTCCCTCACCGCACCATATCTATCAATTCTTGACCTCCTTTCAACACCCACCATGAGCATGAGTAACCCAAGAACATTGCGGCGGCGGGAGCCCTTTTCGGTTCCAAAGATCACCGATCCCATATTTCAAAAGTCAAGTGGTGTGAAAGATATGATTTGGTTCATTGCGTGAGTAACATAAAACTGTCTAAGCTATTTAATACCTGTTGAAATTCTCAATGGTTTGTTTTTAGGGCTACATTACAACTGGCGGCACGGCCAGTTACAACCCAGGCCATATGCGCCTCCATCAACGAACATCAACCATGGAGAATAGAGGTGTGTCGAGGGATCAACAAGAGAGTTGCTGCCCAGGTATGCAGTAGTGGTTGTCCATTTGCCCTTGATGCAGGGTTCTGATCCCAAAGTTCAGCGTAATATCCAATGGATTTTATCAAGGTCTCCAGCATTTGAACACGATAGCTCCGGGCATTGGTATATGACTGGAAGACCTCTCGTCCGGACGCCCGACATGTTGCCCGTGTCGTCAACTGCCGCTGTTCGGGCCATGACAGTCGCAGAAATACAAGCGTGCTTGTGAGGGACTTCGTCATTGTGTCATGTCCAGTAACTGATCCAAGGGCAGGCAATGGGCGAACCACTTGTTCTCCGCATTCGAGAATCTGCCCAGTTCAAGGCGGGAAGGGAACCCCTCCGAAGCTTCGTTCGCCGAGTCAGCGCAACCTGACGGTGACGCTAACTGTAGAGACGATACCTCCAGTCTGCCGAACGGGTTCTCTCATTAGTTAGTGGATCGATATTCGAGCTGGCTCAATGATGTTCAGGGCGAATCTCACCAAGGAGTTGAGTAAAGGCCACGAGTCTTTTAAGCTTGCTCCGATGCAAGTCACAGATTAGCGGGCAGAATGCTTCGCGTGTTCCCTCATCTTTGCTATTGATATGAAGATATTTCCTAGTGTTGTCCTTAATGGTGCCACCTTGAAACGCGGGTGAGGTTGGTGGAGATCGGGGGTTAGGGGAAGCACTTAGTAGATAAACTTTGTTCGCGCATTATGTAACTTTCAGCATGAGCATTTATATATGGATTTACAAGGAAACACTTCCGGGCTCGTTCGCGAGATATTCAACCTCCGCTCGGAACGTTCGGCCTGAACGGAGTCCAGCGATTAGATAAGACAGATCAGTGCATCATATTTTTCCAAACATACATACAAACACAAATTATCGTCAATAGGTCGTCACCTCAAAAACCACGGTAACAACTAAAATCACAGAGAGGGGCGAAGAGGGTAGGGAAAAAAAAAGGTTCACATGGATCGTAAAGTCAAGAGCCCAGCTCGTCCTTCAACCGTCAAACCAGCCCAAAAGCCCAACGCCGCAGCGGCCGCAGCGATCGCTCCAACAGCAGGCAAAGAGAGCATGATCGCCGTCGACTTCCCATCACCACCACTTGACACATCATCAACGTCACTTTCAACCACCAACCCGCGCTTCTCGTCCCAAACAGCCGTCGCCGTCTCTCCAGACCGCGTTTGAGCAGCAGCACCCAACTTTTCGTTCAAATCGTCCAGATGGCGAGGTAAAGTGAAGGCCGCGGGTAGGATCCAGAACTTGATTTTGGCGACGATGCGGGTTTTGATTTCGGGTAGAATGGATAGAGCGAGGGAGAGTAAGGATGGGAAGTGAAGCGGGTCGAGGCTCGCGAAGTCTAGTGCTGGGTCCGAAGGTGGTGTGGACGCCTCTCGGCTCGGATTTGACGGTGCGCTGGTAGTGCTTGGAGGGAATGAAGAAGGCGAGGACAAAGGACCGAGGTCGGACGAGGCGGTTTGGTACCCCGCTTCACCGTGTTCCAAACACTCGTAATCGGGGGTATCGTTTTGATGATGGCGCTGAAGGTGCTGAGGAGGAGGTAGCTGGTGCTGGTTCGGGTGGAACAGCAAGAGGTTATCAGCCTCGGTGTGCGTAGGCACGACTTCCGACAACGGTCTGCGGAGGGAAGAGTGGCTCTGGAAGTGGTGGAAGGATGACGGCCGGATGGTCTCCATGCGCGAAAAGTGCTCTCGCTCGCGTTTCCGCAGGGCCACCATCCGCGAGAGGTCCGCTTCCCAAGTGCGATCGTTGCCGCCGTTCTCCTTTTCGCTCTCCGCGTCGGATTGAGCGGCGTGGAGGTACTGCCCGCGAACCAACACCAGTCCTTCCTCCGCGTCGGACCTTTCCACATCAGCAGCGTCTCCTTCATCGTCCGTCGCAGCAGCCGCCGCTGATGGTGGTGGTGCAGCAGCAGTACGACGACCCCTTGAACGACTCTCCGCTTCAGATTCCCTCGCCACCTCCGCTTCAACCTCGGAATCCAAATCCGCGCTCTCGAAATCCGAGGGGCTGAACATCTGGTCGAACGTGAACCTCTCGAACGCGTCTAAAGGTAACATCGCAGGGGCGGGCTGATGATGAGGGTCCAAGAACTGCGCGCTGTACATGGTGTTGTTGTGCGGTGGGGTGCAATCGTCTCTGATGCTCGGTTGTGGCGGGAGGTACGCCTCGACGCTCCGTTCCCTCACCCTCCAATCCAGAAACTTCTTTGCAGCATCTTTCCTTAAACCCTTCAAATTCGTTTCGTCGAAAAGCCATTCCTTGAGCGCTCGGTGGGACGTAGGGTGGAAGGCAAAATTAAGGAGGGGCGCTAGTTGTTGTTGACGTGGTGAGTCCGAGATAGGGGTGAGTCGGGGTATTGAAGGCGCCCGCGAGTGAATTCCTGAATACTGATTCTGATGATGATGGTGGTGATGCGATGATATCCTGGAGGACGGGCGATGTCGGGATTGCGCTCGCGAATCGTTGAAGTAATCTGGTGAATGGTGTCGTCTACGCCGTTGCTGGTGCGGGGAGAACGGTATTACGGGGATGTGTTGAGATAAGGTCCGGAGTAACGATGTTTCGATTGCCGTTGGGTCTATAGATTACGTTGGAGATAAACGAAGGAAGAGGAATGGTGTGTGATTCGTTAGCGAGAATTGCCGCGGGGGAGACATTTCGGCGCTTACTGGGGGAGAGGACTACTATCGCAGCGGTGTACAATGGAGCGGCGGTGGAGGTTAGGAGGTCGATGGACAAGTTCACTGAAGCGGTGGTGGAATTCAAAGCGGTTGGATGCAACACCTGGTCGAGCTCGCGGAACGGCTGTTGGATTGTGGCCAGGATGGAATCGAGAACTTGAGAAGGCTTGGGGTAGGCGGAAAGGCGGAAGGAAGCACGGTGATATCAGACTTTTATGACGTCCAAAGCGGGGTATACTGCGCTGGGACTGCTCACCTCGTCAGATTCGTCCCAGCCATCGAGCCGTACGATCCTAAGCCCATTTCTCCTTTTTTCGTCTATCGGCGTCGTTTGAGAAAGCACTTTACCGAGGGCCGGCTCGTGGGTCCACGCGAATCCCTCCACTGAGCCCTGAACCAGGTTCTCGCAGAGGAAGGTCTTGCCTGCACCACGCCGCCCGATAACGAGCAGCCTCACGTTCTCGGGAAGCTCGATAGCGTTGTGGTGTAATATCGACGAACGCGAAGGTTCCCCAACCGGAGCAGGAGGAGCAGCGAGCTGCTGCTGCCTGTTGCCGTAATCCCCAAAGCCAGCCACTGACGCGGTTCGACTGAGAGCCCGACTGGCGGCTTCGCGCTGCTGCTGAAGCGTCAAAGACGGCAAGATCAAGTGTTGCATGGCTTCATGGTGCACGTCGTGACTTGAAAAGCCTCCTCCAGCTGCGACGTTGTTGGTGTATCGGTAGTAGTGGAAGTCGCGAGGCTCGCTGCAAGGCGAATCAGGGGCCAATACCGAGTAGATGGAGCCTTCGAGCGAGGGAAAGTCGCTTGAGAGCGAGCTTGGTGTTCCTTGAGGCGAGAGCGGTGGTGAAGGCATTCCTGATGGTGGTGTCTCCATCTTTGGTGGTCGTCGCGGTGGTCGTTAGGTTGAGGAAGGGAGAGGGAGGGGGTGGAGGGGGTGGAAGGGGTTAGAGGGGGTATGTATCGGTCGATGGTGAAATAGGGGAAGAGGAGGGAACGAGGCAGAGTTGGCTTCTTTCTCTCAGCAAAGACGCCGGTTTCGGACGACTTTTGCCCCTTCAACGTTAACCTTGGCTACTAAACTCGTACCATCGCTCGGTGCCCCTTCCCGCTACTGCATTAGTACTATCTCACTTCCTCTTTTGATACACGAGGCTCTCGACGTCGTCCTTTGCATTATCGCCATTGGCTTTTTGACTGATTGGCCTTAACCTACCTCCCATATCATATATAGTGTCTCTTATCAGCTTCCTGATTGAAACGTAAGCACAGCATATTTCACCATCGTTGACAGGGAAGGGGATCGGCGATGGCGTGACGGTGTGCTGGTGTGAGTATGGACAGTCCGAATTGCAACCGCCACCATAAAGCCCTTACAAGCTCACTTGAAGAACCGTCATTTGACCTTTCCCCCTTTACCAACGACATCCCGATGAATCCGACGCTTGTTCGGCAGTCGGCACGTGTCCCTGAAAAGACGTGACCTTTTATGTCAATCTCAAGGCGCATGGCATCCACGCGTCCTCGCCAATCTCTCAACCCACACAAGCCGTGCGCGTTGCGTGCCTCTGCGTTTCACCGACCCCACCGCTGCCTCCACCGCTGTGACTCTGCTCTACTCCGAGACTCTCGACGATCCACTCCAGATGGTCTCCTGGGCAGCGCTTTGTCCGTCATGTCGGGGCACAACTCATGACTCCAGCCCACATCGCCCAATGGAACAACAAAAATGATTCAGCTGAAAAACACTCCGAATGTATTGACGGAGCTATCGGACATCCTCCACTCGTCTTCTTTCTTTCTTCCGCCGGCTCTCTCGATCTCAAAACGGAAATGGACCCTTGCGATCAACGTACCAAACAGGGACCAAACCACGTGATCCCCCGCTTATAGGCAACACCCGAGCGCACGACGCGCATGAAAACGTCGGCCCACTCAGGTCAAGGCGTTCGCGAACATTGAAAATGGCTTCTATTAACGAAATGCGTCATTCCACATGTTCTTCTTGGCTCCCGTGACCCTTTCCAACTTGGCGTGGATTGGACGGTGTGGAACTGGCCGCCGCATCGGGTAAACAAATCTTGGATCATTCGCACATATAAATTCAAGTAAAAAAAGATTCGGGTTGGGTCCACCAGGCTCCCCTCCACTCGTCCTCTCTCCCGCCTGTTTGACGACCTCGTATATATTCCTTCCCTCTTACGATCCAACTTACACCACCGCTGTAAACATCATGCGTCTCTCTACCCTTTTTGCTGCAACCTTCGTCTCTTTCGCTGCAGCTGCGGCGATCACCGACCTTCCTGGTGAGTAACCTGGTAGCCTTGGCCTTTGTCTTGGGATATCGCTAACTTCGGAAATCCCTGCAGCTTGCGCTCTCAGCTGCTTAGCTACTGCTAACTACGGTACCTGCAGCCAAGCGGCCCTCGACCAGGCATGTCTCTGCCAGAGCCAAGAGGTTCGTCCGTCGCCCTCCCCGCCTTCCTCCACCACGTAACTCACCAAAACTTGCCCCTGTTCTCCGTCAGTTCATCACCTCTAGCACCACCTGCATCCGCCAATCCTGCTCGGCCGAAGACGACGCAACGGCCGCTCAAATCTCAAACGAGCTCTGCCTTGAAGCTGGCGTCACCGTCTCGTTCACCGCTACCGCTACCGCTACCGCCAGCGCTGAGCAGACTGCCTCCGCTAGCGCTGCCACCTCTGCCGCTGCCTCCGCCGCTGCATCCGCTGCCACTTCCGCCGCGTCCCAGGTCTCCGCCTCTGCTTCCGCCGCAACTTCCGCCGTCGCCTCGGTTATTTCCTCCGCTAGCGCTGCTGCTGCTTCGGCCACCACTTCGGCCAACGCCGCTCCGACCAATGCTGTTGGGCGTGGTGCGATGGTTGCTGGTATGGTCGCCGTCGTTGCTCTCGCTTTGTAATCATAATCATCTCGTATATCATATCTATTTATCTGTGATGACATGGTCTATCCATTCGATATGCGCGAGGCCAAAGTGAGGTCAAGTCCGGTCGTGTGGGGGAATCGTAAAGAGTAAGGTAACAACCGATAGTAAAGTGGCGACACGACATTAACCTAGTTCGTAAAGGAGGACACATGACACGTTGGATAGCGGGACTGAACGTCCTATTTTTCTTTTTCCTTTTAAAACTTTCCTCTCCAAGTTCCAATAGCGGATTTCTTAACCAGCATTAAAATTACCACATACACCACAATCGTGCAACCTGGGGAGCATAACCGAAAATGAAGACTCGGTCCACCAACGGGAGGAGTAAAAAAAGAATAGACGTACCAGCGTAAATCCCAACCTCCATGAATCCACCGTTCGCAGCGTAAATCGCACCAGATATGGGAGGGCCTATCAACGACCCAATGGAGACGATAGTAAACATCATTCCCTGGAGCCGATTCACGAGACGTGAGTGAAGGTTGCTTCGCACGAGTCCCAATCCAACCCACCGTACGACGACCGACGTCTACGGTGTCACCAAGATGCGCAACCGGAGCAGCGAGAAGCCCGACGAGCGGTCCCGAACCAGCCCTACCAAAATCAGGCCACGACTCGTCAATCCCAGTATGGTCTCCAAAAGGAGGGAGGGAGGGAGGGAGGGAGGGAAGGGGGGTTGCGATCGTTCCCACTACTCACCCGTATGCGATCGAAAGAGCCACCAACCCTCCTTTACTCTTCACCGTCGGCCACACAAACGTGCTCAAAGCGCCCACGCAGCTGAACCCAGCCAAAATGTTGATCACCCCGAACCTGTCGCTGCACAACCCGCCACCGACCCGTCCGATCAGGCTGGCAGCGTTGATGATCGAGACCAGGTCAAAAGAGAAATCCCGGCTGAGGTGGGCCGTCCTGATCGCCGAAACGTCGATGAACGTGAGAGGGGTGTACATCCCGAGAAAGCCGACGAAGGCGGCTAGGACGTAGAGCGAATAAGGTACGGATTTGAATGCGCGCGGGTTGGTTAGCCCGCCTGGGTGGTTCGTTACTGGTAAGCGCCGGGTGACGAGCTATATGTTGATTTTTTTTTTTTCCCTTTCAGGTTAGCGCAAGGAAAGTCGAAAGTCAAGATGTTACTAACCATGTTAGCAACACCTTGCACAACGAGAAGGATAAGTCCGAGTATTCTCATGGTCCATTTTCGTCTAAGGCCAGGCCCATTCCAACCAGAAGTTGTTAGTGTGCCATGGGACGGAAGAATGTAATTTTCCTGGGAGAGAGTGCGCACCCAACGACAGGGAGAAGTTGCCTCACGACTATAGACACGACGCTTCCACCAACAGCAGCCCCTTAATAAAGAGAACCAAAGCCATGGGGATAAGTCAAGTCCAATTGCAGTTAAAAAAAATCTTTGATACCTGCAGCGACGATGCCGATTCCAGTCGACCGCCTCTTGCGGACTACAGTATGAAGATGTCCGCACTGTCAGCCCCTTTGAAAACAATTCTCACCATACGATACAGGGGAATGGCGAAACTCACACCAATGGGATACAATCGGCATTGCGGGATCGTAGATGAAACCATTTGCAAGCTACCGACAGAGCGACCGGTCAAAGTGGTCAGTGCACAACCGGCCAGAACTAATTTGACCTTACGCCCAACAGGTCAAACAAAAAAAAAAAAACTCACTCCAGTAACCAACCCCTGCACAAGGAGGAAGTGCCAGTACTTCGTACACTCCGCAACTAATATGGTCGCCGAGACCTGCACGATCGATGCGATCGCCAGGGGAATGTGCAAGTACCCGAGATCGAAGAGTCGGCCGGAGAGGAGACCAGGCATGAAACACAATGCGTATTGAATCGAGCCGATCCACGCGCTAGAGTTGGTAGGGGTGAGTTCATGGCTCGTGAAAAGATGACGTGAATGCTTACATTGCTGAAGGGCTGGTGTTCGGGAGAACAGATTCCTCGTAGAGACATTGAAAGACCTGTCCGAAAGCGGTACGATGTGTTATCTCGGCTAGAATAATAAATCATGCATAAATCAAAGCCGCTTACACCCTATGATATTGCAAGGAACCCAACAGGGGCAAAAGTCCGAACGAAAGTGATTAGCTAGAATTGGATAATTGGCAGCCGGCTTTTTGGCGTACCCAAGAATTGACCTTTTAGCAAGGATTAAAACAGTGCCGCCAGATTAGGTTCTCTACAAACGACCCTAAAAAGAGCATGGCTTACCAGACCAAAGACACTGAATGTCAAGAGGAACGACCACGCCCCGAACGTAGTAGCATAAGTAAATAAAGCGAATGTAAGGCATCGTTCATCACTACTAAGACTCACCCCAAGCAAGACCCACCAACCCCTCCCACCCTCCGGCGGAGGATCATCGTCTTGTCCTATCGCTGCCGTTGGCAAAGCTTCCACGGACTCAACCTCCTTTCCAAGCGCTTCTTCCTTAGCAGCAGACAACTCCGCCTCACTGGGAACTCGTAAAGTTGGTTCTGATGACCATTTACCTGGTGTAGTCATGCCAGATTCAGGTGCTTTGAGGTCAAGCGATAGTGATGGCGACGGCGCGTTCATAGCTACGACGGCTAGCGGGTAGGAAGGGAGAAGGGAATCGGGGAGCCTCAAACAACTAATGAACGCTCAGTACGTTCAGACTGACATTCACGGATGAATGCAGAAGAATTATCACATACCCTTGAATTAGAATCGCAATGACCTCTGGGCTTTGTCCCACGGTGCTTTAGATCTTACTGGAGACGCAGGGGGAGAGAATTCCTATCGGCTTTGAGGGCTCCCAAGGGATTTCGGAAGTGGTTTAAGTATGGAGATCAAAAACAAACGCCTCGACTCAGGAAATTATTCCATTTAAGAAAATTGTAAGTTTCATTCCTTTGGGATGGAAGGCTGGTAGAAATCGGGCGGTGTGGGCGGCAACGCCATATTCTGAGGCCACAGAGTTCTCACGGGGTTCAAAATCGGAAATATTTGACCTAGGGTTGCTCCTCGATGCCTATGAGACGAAAACTTATGGCGACGTGACAGGTGATGTGGAGGAGGGGTGAACTAGGCCTGCTCACTACTACGAGTAGATGAAATTATTAGCGAGTGAATGTGATTAAAGACGAGTAAATACACCCGGTGGCGTCTTCTAATCCGCGAAGATCGACCAGTACATTACGATATTATAGTATTCGCTCATACTTATTTGTATCCTAACATCAAATGTATTAAGGGTCCACTATCAAGCCTTGGCGCTCTGGCTGAGGTTTTAACTCGACTGTTGGCGCCGATGGCTGATGACCAAACATCCGGCAGAGCAGGACGAGGCTACCGTTTCGTTTTGGACATATCTCCTGCCTGTTGGGTCTATCCAGACATTCCACAAGGACGCCCAATGCGTTCGCGCCCTTCTCTCCACCCTGAAAGCCCTGTACTCATGCCCCGAAGCTCCTAAGAATGGGCCAGCTCACAGCAGCTTTAGCGCTTTTAGTAGCATACCAGCCACAGAGACCTCGTGGTATGCTGCGGGTTAATCCAGCATGAATTCGTCCATCCCAATTCCTGGGATTAGCATCTCCACTAAGCACTTTTCCCATCGAGTGGGCCCAGCAAGCCAAGAAACGTGGCTGAGGGGGACATCGATCTGAAGGCGCGCAGCTTTTGGGCATTCCTCGGCTAGCGCTGCTGCTTCAGCCGCTATTTCGACCAACGTGTCCCCGACCAATGTTGGTGGACATAGTGCTATGGTTGCTGGTATGGTCGCCGTCGCCGCTCTCGCTTTGTAATTATAAACATTCTGGTATCTATTTATCTATGATGACATCATCTATTTTTCGACGTGTGTGAGGTCATCACTCACCAAAAGTCGAAACGGTGGTGAAGTGAGACGGTGAAGAGTAACTAGCAATCGAAGGTACAGTAACGAAACGGAATTAACCCAGCTCGTAAAATATTACACGACACTTTGGATAGCGGCACTGAACGTACCTTTTCTTTTCCTTTTCAAAACTTTCCTCTCCAGGTTCCAATCGCCGATATCTTGACCAGCATCAAAATCCCCGAGCAAGCCACAATCGTACAACCTGCAAAATAATATTAAATCAGGTCTCAACTCCCCAACAGTTGAAGGAAGGAGGAGACATACCGGCGTAAATCCCAACCTGCATGAACCCATCGTTCGCGGCGTAGATTGCCCCGGATATGGGAGGGCCGATCAACGACCCAATGGAGACGATGGTAAACATCATTCCCTGGTCGATCACGAAGACACGCTAATTAGCGACCTGGGGAGCCTTGTCGATGTTTTCAAACCAAACCAACCGTGCGACGACCGATGTCTGCAGTATCACCAAGATGTGCAACCGGTGCAGCGAGAAGCCCAACAAGCGCCCCTGAAGTAGCCCTAGCAAAAGCGGGGGACAAGAACTCGTGAATCCCCTCGTTCTAGCCTTCACATCAAAAGAAAATAGGTGCTCTTTAGCGTCGCCCCCACATTCACCCATACGTAATCGCAATAGCCACCAAACCCCCTTTACTCTTAACAGTCGGCCAAACGAACGTTATCAAAGCCGCAACGGAGTTGAACCCAATCAGTACGTTCACCACTCCAAATTTGTCGCTGCACAACCCACCACCGACTCGCCCAATCATGCTGGAGGCGTTGGTGATCGAGACCAGGTAAAAAGTGAAATTTGGGCTGAGGTGGGCCGTCCTGATTGCCGAAACGTCGATGAATGTGAGAGGGGTGTACATCCCGAGAAAGCCGATGAAGGCTCCTAGGACGTAGAGCGAATAAGGTACTGATTTGAACGCGCGCAAGTTGGTTAGCCCGCCTGGGTGGTTCGTTACTGGTAAGCGGCGGGTGACGAGCTACGTTGGATTTCGCCTTTCAGGTCAGCGCAAGGAAGTCCAACATCAAGACCTTAAAAAATGTTACTAGCCATGTTAGCAACACCTTGCACAACGAGAAGAATAAGTCCGACTATTCTCATGGTCCATTTTCGTCTAGGGTTCAACCCAATTTTAACCAGAAGTTGTTAGTGGGTCAGGGGAAGGGAGGAATGAATTTTCCTGGGAGAGTGTGCGCACCCGACGAGAGCGAGAAGTTGCCTCACGGCTATAGACATGACGGTTCCACCAACAGCAGCCCCTTAATAAAGGGAACCGAGCCACCGGGGATCAGTCAAATCCAATTGCATTTGAAAAAATCCTTGATACCTGCAGCGACGATGCCAATTCCAGTCGACTGCCTCTTGCGGACTATCGGGTGGACGTGTCCTCAGTGTCAGTTCTTTGAAAACAACGAAAGAAGTCTCGCCGCACGATACAGAGCATAGCAAAACTCACACCAATGGGATACGATCGGCATTGTGGGACCGTAGACGAAACCATTTGCAAGCTACCAACAAAGCGACCAGTCCCAGTGGTCAGTGCACGCCGGCCAAAACCAATTGACGTTAGGCCCAACAGGTCAAACAAAACTCACTCCAGTAACCAACCCTTGCACAAGGAGGAAGTGCCAGTACTTCGTACACTCCGCAACTAACATGGTCGCCAGGCTAAGCACTACCGATGCGATAGCCAGGGGAGTGTGCAAGTACCCGAGATCGAAGAGTCGGCCGGAGAGGAGACCAGGCATGAAACAGAGTGCGAATTGAATAGAGCCGATCCATGCGCTGGATTTGGTAGAGGTGAGTTCATGGCTTGCGAAAAACGATGACGTGAATGCTTACATTGCTGACGGGTTGGTGTCAGGGAGAACAGATTCCTCGTAGAGACATTGAAAGATCTGTCCGAAAGCGAGTACGATGTGTTATCTCGGCTAGAATAATTACTCCTGTATAAATCAAAGTCGCTTACACCCTAAAACATTGCAAGAAACACAAAAGGGCAAAATCCAAACGAAAGTGATTAACTGCAATTGGATAATTGGCAGTCGGCTCTTTGCGCACCCAAGAATTGACCTTTTAGCAAGGATTAAAACAATGCCGCCAGGTTAGTTTGTCTACAAAAGGACCCTAAAAAATGCATGGCTTACCAGACCAGCGACACTAAATGTCAAGAGGAACGACTACGCCCCGAACGCAGGAACATAAGTAAAGGCGAATGTAAGGCATCGTCATCCCTCCTTAGGACTCACCCCAAGCAAGACCCACCAACCCCTCCCACCCTCCGGCGGAGGATCGTCGCCTTGTACTATCGCTACCGCTGGGAAAGCTTCCACGGACTCAAGCTCCTTTCCAGGCGCTTCTTCCTTAGCAGCAGGCAATTCCGCCTCACTGGGAACTCGTAAAGTTGGTTCCGATGACCATTTACCTGGTGTAGTCATGCCAAATTCGGGTGCTTTGAGGTCGTGCGATAGTGATGGTGATGGTGCGTTCATAACTACGGGGGCTATCGTGGGGGAGGGGAGAAGGGAATCGGGGAGCCGCAAACCACTAATAAATATGAGGCGCCGAGTGTCGCAAAGTTATTCTAGCGCGAGAGACCGAATTTTGAGCCGAAAACGTGCGAGAGCAAGACTTTTTGCTTTCACGCGAGAGAAAATCATCATTCTGCGAGAATAAGAGCGCGAGCAAGGCCTCTCCGAAATCGCGAGAGAAAATGACCGATGAAATTGCGAGAGAGCGACGTAGACGAGTGAATTAGCGCGAGAGAGTAGACCAAGAAACCGAGAGAGCAAGACAAAAAGTGAAGGAGCGGGAGCGAGACAAAAAGCGACGGAGCACGGAGTGAAGGAAAATGCGGGAGAGCCAAGACCACTAATGAGACGAGACATCGCGAGAGGAAATCCGCTGAGCACTTGTTCTCATCGAGTGGACCCCGCAAGGTGGCTGAGGGGGATATCGATCTGAAGGCGCGCGCTTTTGGCCATTCCTCGGCTGGCGCTGCCTGCGACCTCGGCTGCTGCTTCAGCCACTCCTTCGGCTAACGTGGCCCCGACCAATGTTGTTGGACGTGTTGCCATGGCTGCTGGAATGGTAGCCGTCACTGCTGGCTTTGCAATTATAACCATTCTCGTATCAATTTATCTATGATGACATGGTCTATTCATTCGATGTGCGGGAGGTTCAGCACTCGCCAAAGGTTCAGAGTGCGGTAAGGCGCCATGCGGAGGATCATAAAGAGTAAAGCTAGCAACCGAGATTAAAGTAGCGATAAGAAATTAACCCAGCTTGTAAAGTAAGTACGCGACACTTTTGGATCGAGGGACTGAACGTCCCTTTTCTTTTCTTTTTTCCCTTTCTTTCAAAACTTTCCTCTCCAGGTTCCAGTAGCCGATATCTTGACCAACATTAAAATCCCCGCGCAAGCCACAATCGTACAACCTGCAAAATAATATTAAAATCAGGTCTAAACTCCCCAACAGTTGAAGGAAGGAGGAGATATACCGGCGTAAATCCCAACCTGCATGAACCCATCGTTCGCGGCGTAGATAGCCCCGGATATGGGAGGGCCGATCAACGACCCAATGGAGACGATGGTAAACATCATTCCCTAGTCGATCACGAAGACACGCGAATTAGCGACCTGAGGTGCCTGTCGATGTTTTTCAATCAAACTAACCGTGCGACGACCAATGTCTGCAGTATCACCAAGATGCGCGACTGGTGCAGCCAGAAGCCCAACAAGCGCTCCCGAAGCACCCCTAAGGAAGCGGGCACGATCCGTCAACCACCATCCTATCCATCACACCAAAGAAAGGAAGAGCTCTTCCATCGTCGCCCACACTAACCCATACGTAACCGCAATAGCCACCAAACCCCCTTTGCTCTTCACCGTCGGCCACACAAACGTCATCAAAGCCGCGACGGAATTGAACCCAACTAGCACGTTGATCACTCCAAATTTATCGCTGCACAACCCCCCACCGACTCGTCCGATCAAGCTTGAGGCATTGGTGATCGAGACCAAGTAGAAGGAAAAATCCGGGTTGAGGTGGGCTGCGGTGATGCCCGACACGTCAATGAACGTGAGCGGGGTGTACATCCCGAGAAACCCGACGAAGGCGCCGAGAACGTAGAGCGAATACGGTATGGATTTGAATGCGCGTGGGTTGATCAGTCCGCCTGGGTGGTTCGTTGCTGGCAAGCGGCGAGTGACGAGCTTTGGTTGCCGAATGGGGTAAGCTCGTAGTCCCGAAGAGGCGAGCGAAATGAGATTAGGACAACTGACCAGATTCGCAACACCTTGCACGACGAGAATAAGAAGTCCGACGATTCTCATCGTCCATTTACGTCTATGATTTTGAGCCCCAACCCAAACGAGAGAGAAGTCAGGGCTCTGAGTGCATGGGAATTATTTTCCTGGCAGTGCGCGCCTCACCCGACCACAGGAATAAGTTGCCTCACGACAATAGGCAAGACAGTTCCACCAACAGCGGCACCTTTGAAAAGGGAAATCGGGGCCCATGCTGGATCAGAAAAAAAGGTTCGGTCGCGTTTGGAAGGACCCTGATACCTGCAGCGACAATACCGATCCCGGTTGACCGCCTCTTCCGGACTATGAGGGCGAACAACGCAGTTAGTTCTTCGAAGAAAAAGAACATTGTTAACCAATGTGATATACTTACACCAATGTGAAACGATCGGCATTGCCGGACCGAAGACGAAACCATTTGCGAGCTGCCACGCGAGTAATTTGTCCAGTCCATAAGCACCCATCACCAAGAAAACAAACTTGGTCTTCACGCCCAACAAGCCAAACAAGACTCACCCCTGTGACCAAGCCTTGAGTTACGAGGAAGTGCCAATACTGCGTACACTCTGCAACCAATATTGTCGCCAAGCTGAGCACGACCGATGCGATTCCTAGAGGTATGTGCAAGTATCCGAGATCGAATAGTCGGCCGGAGAGGAGACCAGGCATCAAGCAAAGTGCGTATTGGATTGAACCGATCCATGCGCTAGAGTTCGGTAAGAGATGAGCAAAAGCGATTAAAGGGCGAGGGAGGCTGTTACATTGCAGAGGGGTTGGTGTCCGGAAGGACTTCTTCTTCGTAGAGACTTTGGAAAACCTGGTATGAGCGGCCATGACAGCTCGATTAGATTATCGAATCTTAGAGTAATCAATGCGCTTACACCCTGTTAGACCGCAAGGGAACCCCACCAGGCGAAGTCCCAAGGAAAGCGATCAGCATAGTGAGCAATCAACAACCGGTCTTTTTTGCATACCCAAGAATTGACCTTGAGAAACGATTGCTTCAGATTAATTTATGTGCATATTAACCGTAATAAAGGGGCTGCTTACCAGGCCGAAGGTGCTAAACGTCAAGCAGAACGACTAGGCCCACACGCAACATGATCGTTATCAGCGAATGCTCAAGATGTTGGTCATGGCAAACCAAAACTCACCCCAAGCAAGACCCACCAACCCCTTCCACCCTCGGGCGGGGGGTTGTCGTCCTGCCCAACCGCCGTAGTTGGCGAAGCTTCCACGGATTCAAGCTCCTTTTCAAGAGCTTGACCTTCCTTATCAGGCAACCTCTCTTCACTACCAGCTCGTAGGGTCGGTTCTATTGACCATTCACCCGGTGTCGTCATGCCTGAATTGGGTGTTTCGAGGTCATATGACGATGATCGCGATGGCTGCTTCATGGCTTGATGAAATAAGAGAGAAGCGGTGGCCGGAATTATTTGAGTACGTACAAAC
>KN823117.1:83008-114484 GCA_000827465.1 Tulasnella calospora MUT 4182
CTCCCAAACAAATCTGGGCGTGGGAGTGCGCCGCGAAGTCTTGGCGTTTCTCCGAGCCTTCGGCGTCGGCATTGCAGAACGCCGTTTCTCTTTCTTAAAGTACGGCACCGTCCAAGGACAACTTTAAGCCGTTCCCTCGCTTTCTCCGCGACAATAGTTCAACGCATTCATTCGCAACATACCACCCCTTAATTGGAAAGGGCACCTCGTGTGGGAAACAACCCCTTGCACGTGGCCAGTTGGTCACTGACCGACTACCAAACAACAGACCCTGTGCGGTGTGCTTGGCTTCTGGACTGTCATCTTGACTCGACTTGGGTTGCACTCTGAGCCCTCCTCTACACGTTGGGACCTCACCCCCAAACCTGGTTGTAAAGCAAATCTTGGTCGAAGCAGAGGCGTTTGCGGCAGATGTCACCGCCCAATTAGTGTCCGCGGAGTATCCAAAAGCCACAAAAGACAGCGTGGTCCACTTGTTCCTTCATCTGGGCAGATTTTCCCCCCTCCCTCTCTTGTCCGTCATATTATGGCTTGGGCAGGTCCATTACCTCTGTTGTCCAGCGTGTCATCCCGATGTTTTCGGAAGGCTGTGGCGGATTCAGCTGAATCCAAAATCAGACCGCAGCTTGGCGAAGTCCGCCGGATCCTTCTTTGGCATCGGGCTTACAGGTTAAAGAAGAATACTGAGCTGCAATGTAGTGACGTTGCAAAGGACTATTTATGTACCTGGCCCGTCCATGTCAACCGAGTAGAACTCTACGCGTCGCGGGGGGGGGATGGATGTGTCTGCCGAACCGGCGGCATGGTGCTAAAATTACACCTCCTCCAAGGGTATATTGCGAACCATATGGACACCACCGAAGAAGTGACGATCAATTCTCGCTGAAATACCTCGATCCATGCTGAAATGCGATACAGTGCTCAGAGACAGCATGTTTCGTCCAGGGTTTTGATCAGAACGTCGAAGAAGATGAATCCTCATTCCTCTCAACTCACTTGAACAGATAGCTATGGACGTACGGTGCTCTTGGCAATGCTATTCTTGATCATTCCCATTCCCGGATCGGGGGTATAAAGGTTGGACGCCAAGTCCCTTCCACCAATCTTCAGAGTCCTAGCCTCTATTTTCCCCTTCCAAACCTTACTTCTCTCCCTCTCTTATAACATCTGTTATTTCTTCTCCAGTCAAATCCTCTCCATAATTATCCTTTTACAACCCGACGACCTTCGACATGCGTTCCTTCCTCATCGTCATTTTCGCGGCCGCTCTCGTCTCCGGCTCCGCCCTCTTTAAACGTCAGGCATCGATCCCAAGTGAGTACCAAAACCCAGGAAAAGAAAGGGTTGCTGGTATTCCTCCATATGTTGACGTATCCTGTTGGTCGACTTCACAGGCTGCGCAAGCTCGTGCTTGGCAAGTGCCGATCCCAGCCCTTGTTCCTCAACCGACACACTCTGCCTCTGCGTGAATCAAGCATACATTAACGCAACCGCCAAATGTGTTGTCAAATCTTGCAGTGCCGAAGAAGTGACACCTGCCGAGGCAGCGGGGGAAGCCCTCTGCAAAGCCGCTGTACGTATGCCTTCCTTGGATCCGCTCAATGTTCCGCTAACGACATCATTCTCCACTTTTCGCATTACAGGGTATTGATCCAACAAACCCATTCCCCAGTAAGTGGTCACCCTTTCTTGTTCAACCGCCCGCGAGAGGTAATGGCCCTGACAAATGTCCTTGACGTTTTCGGCTCCATTTCTCAGGCTGCACGCAATCCTGTCTCAAAAATGCCAACCCCGGATCATGTGCTCTCGATGACTTTACCTGCTTATGCAGAAATATCGATTATTTGCAAGCGGCGGATATTTGCGTCCATAGCACTTGCGATGCTCAGGACGTAGCGGTGACTGAACCGGCCGCTCAGGCAGTGTGCAGAGCGGTTGTATGTATCTTCCCACTTCAGTCTGTGAACGATTAGGGGTGTCTTTGCTGATGCCATTTTGATGTGCGCTGTGTAGGGAGTTGACATCACCGCCAACCCCGGCGCTCATCCGAGTGGTGCAGCCTCTTCGGCTTCCGCCACTGGTAATGCAACCCCGGCCACAAGCGTTCCGGGCCCTACTTCCGCCACACTCGCCGCAGCAACAAGTCCTTCGGCTACGACGAACGCTGCTGTCGCGGGTTTGGCGATTGACAAGGGGTTGATAGTAGGTGGCCTCGCGGCTTTCGTCGCGGCCTTTGGGATGTGAAAACGACTTTAGGGGCAGTCATTGAAAGTGTTATCTTTCTGTTTTCCTTCGTATGTGTAATTGCTGTGTCTTCTTCCGACTTCCCAGCATATTGTTGTACCTCTCATTTGATATTACTCCCTCCAAATTGTTAAGTCGGTCTTCCGCCATAATCATCATGATGTTAATCCCTCACTTTGGGGCTCATGCGCCGCTACATGAGGAAGTGGTGGCTTAGGCTTGGCACGTCGCCGATGCCAAGCACTCAAGCCGCATTCCATCCTTGATCAGTGTGAATCGATCGTGGTGTGGCGCCCTTAACCACGACCATCAAGTGACTCAAGTACCCACTCGACTGCGCCTCCAGCTAAAGCTGCCTTATTAAATTCACAGCCCGCCGAGACACTCTGTCGCCAATAGTTTATCCAATCGTTTCTTAGCTCGATCATAAATGTTGAAGCCTTCATTGTGATGGCGAGGACTTGAATGCCGGCCAGTGTGTCCTAAACGCCGGCGCGTTCATTATTTACACCTGCGCAGGACCAGTGTAATGGCTTGTCTGCTGCCATGAACACGTTGGAATGAAATGTTACATCGGGGCGGGGACGTGAAGTGTCTGAATACGTCATTTCTTCGGGGAAGGCACCCCTTTCGGCCCCGCAGCGCGGCGAGCGCTCAAATTTGCATAGCCTTCAACCTGATGATCACCTCGTTTTCCCACTTGTGCGTATTTTTGGAAACTAGGAAGCAATGCTAATTTCGATATCGTTCTTCGGGCTCAAGGAGTAGACTCGATCTAGCACTGGGCAGGATAGAGATACAAGTCCGACGCCGTTTGATACCCAGCCAAGCGAGGCCAACTTTCTGACCCCACAGCATGCGCAGAATAAAAATAGCCTTATATCGCCGGATCAATCCCTTTTCTTCACCACTTTGAACCGCCATCATGCTGTGGTGGGCTCTCGACTGCGTTGTGGTGTGCAGCGAACCTGCGGACTCTACCGTCTAGCTCTCTCGAGCGGCTACGGGCGCAGGCAGATACCTGGTTTTTAAAGAAGCAAGGCGATGTAGAAAGGTTCATTCTAATATTTGTGGGGGTGTCTTTCCATCTGTCGTTCGGGTGGGAGGCTGCGCGGTTCGTGGCGTTGAAGCTTCGAGACGGATGATCTCCAACTTGTCCACGATCGAACATCACCTGCACAACCATCTCGGATCCTCATTCAAGACGCATGCTACACACTGCCAAGCCCATCCTGGACTCAACCAGGCGTGTATAAATACAGGTCCTGACAACCTGCTACTCATCTCCTCATCTCCCCCATCCGCTCTTCAGCTCTACCTTTCCTCCAGCGAACAAAACCTGCTTTGACCTTTTCCCCCATCCAAAAACAATATGCGTTTCGCCATCGTCGTTTTCTTCGCCGCCTCCCTTGCCTCCGCCTACACCATATTCAAGCGCCAGGACGCCCCCGGTAAGCTCTTGGCTCTACATGAGCGAACTACCAATTCACAGCTATGTTGACTTGGTTCTCTACTTTACAGCCTGCGCGACAACCTGCTTCGCCCAATCAGACTTTAGCCCTTGCAACAGCACCGACACCGCTTGCATTTGCCTCAACCAAAAATTCTTGACCGCACTTGCTACTTGCACCGAAGCTTCCTGCAGCGAACAGGATCTTCAAGCCGCTGAAGCGGCCGGTACGGCCACTTGCCAGGCAGCGGTATGTAATCCCCCGCTATCGTACTTAACTTCTCCCTTATACCATGGTACCATCTCCCACGTAGGGTGTTAATCTCCAAGAACCTTTCCCTGGTGAGTACACTTCCCGAGAATGACAGGTTCCAATCGAAGTGTTGTTGACGGGGTCCCACCTGGTCTTATCTGGCAGCCTGTGCACAACCCTGCGTGGCCAACGCGAACTCCAGCACCTGCGCCGCGGATGATGACACCTGCTTGTGCAAGGACCCCAACTACATTGGGCCCATTGTCAAGTGCATTCATAGTTCTTGCAGCGGCCAAGACCTTACAACTGCCGAAACCGTCGGTACGGCGTTGTGCAGGGCCAATGTGCGTACACCCCAGTCTTCTAGTGTGGGACCAAACTTAACTGAATCAAACACTCCGTTCGCATAGGGCGTTGATATAACTTCGATCGCCCAATCGGCCGCAGCTGCTTAATTCGTGACCAAAAACTTGGTGCAACGTGGCTGGGGGGTTAGCTGCTGTCTGCTCACCGACCTAGCCTCCTCTGCTGGACGCGTTGCAGATGATCTCTATCAGTTGAATGCTTTGAACAGATGACGTTACGGACCTTTTCCTTGAACCTATACCTAGCTGTGTTTTCCACCAATTTCCCAGCTAGTCCTCTTGATATGTCTCCTCAGTCAACCTTTATATGATTGAATTATGACGACCATTCTATCTTCTCCTGTGCTCAAGGCGAGCAATTTCCCTTGAATATTCACCAAGATGAAACTTGTCCGGTCCGACATTACGTCTCGCCTGACATCAAAAGGCAAAGGGTTTCGATTCGTGGCTGGTAACCACCTGCCAGTGATAGCACGTGCATAGGTGCCAATTGTTTGACGCGTTGCTATAGGAAATCGACAGGTAGGCAGACAAACTCAGGCTGAACTCAGAGAACCGGGCTCGGCAAGTCCATCTCCCTAGAACAAGTCAGAATTTTTTAATGGTAACAAAGGGTTTTCCCATCCTTTAGCGTATTATATGATCGAGTGTAAGAATTCTTGTGCTGAATTGCCGCAGTCTTAGCATCACACTAAAAGAACATTATGTGCCATTTCCTAACCGAAACTCGTTCTCCGTGCAACCGAAGCCAAAAAGGGTACCGTCTTCCTAACCTTTGATCTCGCCCCGAGCAAACGGACTCCGCTTCGTGCAGGTGAACGGTCTCGGAATCTAGGCTCTCATTAGGACTGAACCCAATATGGCCTGATCGGAAGTTTGAACCTCCGCTTGAACCTGCCTCGCTGAGGAAGCGGCCACATGTCTCGACAAAACTCGCCTCGTGTCATGTGATGCACCCAAAGCTCAGGAGGAAGCGAACACGAACGCGACCATCGCCGAGACCGGAGGGAACAACCCCAGGACGTACGTGTCCACGTGTATTGCATCACGTGAGTCGAGTTTGTTTGGTCTGCCTCGGCGAGGCGGTGTCGAACCACTCGGGCTATGTTGAGTTACGGTGCACATCAGCAAGGCAAACGCAGAAATATCTTTCAAAGGAGCTTGATAGCTTAGTCGCTGCTGGACGATGTTGACCCTCATTTTGGTGCGGGTCGAGGAATAGAGTCAACCCTTTGGCAGGGAGGTAAGAGTCCGGACTACACATTGATACCCCATGGCAGCCGAACGAGGGCGGTCTTTCTGACGTCATAAGCATGCGTAATGCGGGCAGTAAACTTATGTCGCCGAGGTCACCCTCTTTTCTTCACCACTCTGAACCGCAGTTATGCCCCAGTGGGCTCTCAACGCCGTTGTGATGTGGGGCGAGTCTGCGCACCCCACTGCCCAGTCCTCTCAACCGGCTACGGGCGCATGAATTTCAAAAGTCAAAGCAATAACAGAAAGTTTTACTCTAATATTGGGGATGGTGTTTTGCCATTTGTCGTTTGGGAGGTAGGCTGCGCGCTTTGTGGCGTTCAAGCTTCAAGACGGATGATCCCTAATTCGTCCATGCTCCAACATCAACTGCGCAATCATCTCGGATCGTCAAGCGAGGAGCATGTCCCACTCGGCCAAGTCCGTGGTGGATCCAACAAGTCGTCACATAAATACAGGTCATGACAACCCCTTCCCAGCATTTCACCTCACTAGCCTTCCATCGTTTCCTCTTCGCTTATTCACATCTATTCCTACTCTTCCTCCCATCTAATCAAGACCGTTGCTTCAGACACCGATAACATGCGTTTCTCCATTGCGGTTTTCTGGGCTGCCTCCCTCGCCTCCGCCTACACCATACTAAAGCGCCAGACTGATGTACCTCGTAAGCTCTAACCTCTACTTGAAAGAACTCCAAGTCACAAAGCTTTATCGACCTGGTTCGTTAACATTACAGAATGTGCGCAAACCTGCTACACCCAATCGAACCCCAGCCCTTGCAACACCACCGACATCCCTTGCCTTTGCGTAAACCCCACTTTCTTGAACGAACTTACTACTTGCACCCAGAATACTTGCAGCCAACAGGACCTTGGCGCTGCTCAAGCCTGGGGTCTGGACACCTGCAAGCAGGCTGTAGGCTGTTTCTCATTATCCGCGCATAACCTTTTCCTAATACCATTTCTCGCGTAGGGTGTTGATCTCCAAAATCCAGTCCCAGGTGAGTGCATTAAACTCTCCAGCGACCGATCACAGATGTTTCTGACTAGGCCTTTACCTTCTGTCCCACGGTAGCTTGCGCGAAAACCTGCGTGGAGAACGCACCTCTGGGCAACTGCCAGGATAAAACTGACGTCGCCTGCTTGTGCAAAGATCCTACCTACACTCAATCCGTCGTCAGCTGCGCGCAAAGCTCGTGCACGGACCAAGACCTTAAGACTGCCACTATTGTTGGCGAAGCTTCCTGCAGGGCTGCGGTGAGTACATTTCCTGCGCTGAAGCTGGAACCTGAACTGATTTTATCATGTCACCGAAATAAGGGCGTGGACGTCTCGTCCACCGCTAGTGCTTAGTTCGTGGGCAAAGGCCAGCTGCAACACGGGCGTAATGTTAGCGTCTTTTCTTGTGATGACGCTGCGGGTGATCTCGACCCTGTGAAATGCTTTGCCCCGATGATGTTTCAGAATTTTCTACCAGGCTTCAGATCTAGTTGTATTCTCTTCTGAGATTTTCGGCAACCTGTCTCGATATGTCTTGTCGGCTGAACCTGTACTAGTATATGAACCATATCGAACATTTAATTTCTGCTGTGTTCAATCTGAGCGATATCACTCGGATATCGACTGAGGTAACACCGCCCAGTGTTTTACAATATATGGCGAGAGTGCCAGTTGTCTTTGCGCGTCGCCGTCGGAAATACGTTGGAATGTGCGCTAATTTCGGGCTCAGCTCAAGATCTCGGTCTGAAGTCCCTTTCCCAAGGATTTGTCCGAATGTTCATCGCCAGCATTGATTCCTAGAGAATTTCGTCCTCCAGTTGTGGTGATTTATATCGATTTGGTATATAAAATTTTGGAAATATGGGTGAATATATTGTCCATGGCATTCAATCTCTCACTGACTACGCCAAATTGAGGTGTTAGAAGAACGACGGCGGCGGTGGCTTCCCTAACCACGATTGCGACTTCCTTTGCTTAGACATTCTACTACAACAGAATAATTTTCTCGAGCTAACAAATGCCAGAGATATCTTATTCCAGATTGAATGAAATGATTCGGCCACGTGGTTCGCTTTCGACAGTTGGTGCAAATGCGGGACGAGGTTTCGAATTCGCACGCACTCCAACGCGCCTCGAATGCTAATCTCCGCTTCACAATGTGCCATCCCCTAAGCAGACTTACTCTTCCCATTAGTTATCCGCATACCTTTGGCGCCGTCGCCAGTGGCAGAGACAATGTCGGCGACCTCGGGCAATATTTACCTTTTTACCTTTAACGGATGTCAGGCACATAATGCGACCCACGGGCGAATCAGAATCGACCTCGCGTCCTAATCGCCTCCCCACAAACACTCCACTCCTAGGCAGAGTTAGTCCCATCATTGGTTACTCGGTCCAAGTGCTCCCGCTGGACGCCGCTACTTTCACCAGAACGGCCGGCGTCGCCGACGTTGGGGAGGAGGAGGTCACGCTCGTGAAGGCGACAGCCTCTCGCCCGGTAACAAGAGTGCACCGGGGTCCATTATCGGAGCTCGAAACCAACTTGCCGCGTGTACCGGTTAACCATGGACTCTATCACAACGATACTTGACCGAAGCTCGTTCTTCCTGCAATAGAAGTCAGAAACGGCACCGTCGTCTTAACCCCGGGCAGCCGGACCCAACTTCGTGCGGGCGAACGGCCTCGGGATCCAGTACTGTAGTGTTTCGTTAAAACAGGATGTCCCCTGTCCCGAACCCCAATCCGGTCCGGTAGATTTTTTAAATGTCCCCCGGTCCCAGCCAACGTCGCCGGTCGGGACATGTGTCCCCGCCGGTAGTGAGGGTCAACTACCCTCTCTAAAGCGGTCAAACATCTTGCCTTTGATTTCCTTATGCGCTGAGAAGTATTGGCGAACATTGAGACAACAATATCTGTCTCTGAAACATGATCAAAGGCTGTGAGTTTAGCTTGGAGGCCCGCTCCGGTAACGACAACGTCCGCTGTCCCCCGTATCAGGCCCGTCCCAAAATGGCACGCCGGTAGGGTTGCGCCGGTAAGAAATTTGTCCCAGTGTCCCTTATGCGCCTGTTTTAACGAAACACTACAGTATCTCTTTAGACCAATCTCTTCGTTATTTTAATTTTGTTTTCTTATTTACGACCAAGTCGTAAACGTGGCAAAATTTAATGTTGGACCAGCTGGTGATGTCGACAGGGGGGCCAGACCGAACCCAATATGGCCTAATCGGAATTACCTAGCTAAGGAAGTAGCCACATTTCTCGATAATTAAGACTCGCCTCGTGTGATGCGATGCACTCAAAGCTCAGAAGCAAGCAAAGTAAACACGATCGTAGCATAGACCGAACTCAGAGAGGGCAAAGAGCGTGGATCCAAGGACGTACGCGTCCGGCCGCGGGTGGCGAGCGGCAACAAACAACTAGCTAGATATTCGTATTCGCACCGTTTCGTATACATCCAACGTTTTCTATAGATCTTTTTCAAAGGCGCATTCAGGCATATATCTATGCTGTATGCTCGCCCTCCCATCGATGGAAATAATCTCAAATGTCTAAAATGGTAGTCGCTAGCTATCTGGACACGGATGCCCTTTGCCCTTTCGGTCGGCATCTATGCGATGGTTGTCTTCGTATTCGATCGCTTTTGAGCTGGTGTTGCATCGCATCACGTGAGGCGAATTTGTTGAAGAGCGTGGCTGCTGCCTTGGCGAGGCAGTGTCCGAGCGGAGTTTTGAACCGATCGGGTCATATTAGACTCGCTAGGGTCCACGTCGTCACTGAAGTCACTCTCTTTTCTTCAGCACTCCGAACCGTATTTATGCCCGGTGGCTTCCCAATGCCGTTGTGGTAAGCAGCGAGTCTACGCACTCCATCGTCTAGTCCTTTCAACTGGCTACAGGCCAGGCAGATACCTCGCTCTCAAAAAAGCAAGGCGATGCAGAAAGGTTCACTCTAATATTGGTGGTACTTTGCCATTTGTAGTTTGGGTGGTAGGCTGTACGCTTAGTTGCCGCCCAAGCTTCGAGACGGATGATCCCTCATTCGTCCACGCTCGAACATCACCTGCACGATCATCTCGGATCCTCATGCGAGGCGCATGCTCCACACTGCCAAGCCCATCGTGGATGCAACAAGTCGCCGTATAAGTACAGGTACTGACAACCTCTTCCTAGCATTTCGCCTCACTCACCTTCTAACTTTTACTCCTCGCCCATCCACTTCTATTCCTACCTTTCCTCCCACCGAATCAAGACCATTTCAACCAGTTTCTCCATCCACCACAACATGCGTTTCTCCATCGTCGTTTTCTTCGCCGCCTCCCTTGCTTCCGCCTTCACCGTATTCAAGCGCCAGGACGTTCCCGGTAAGCTCTTGGCCTCGACATGAGCGAACTACCGATCTCACAGTTTTATCGATCTGGTTCGCCAACGTGACAGCATGTGCCCAAACCTGCTACACCGCAGCGAACCCCAGCCCTTGCACCACCACCGACGTCGCTTGCCTTTGCTCAAACGACAATTTCTTAACGGAGCTTTCTATTTGCACTGAAAATACTTGCACCGCACAGGAACTTGACGCTGCTGAAGCGTGGGGTATGTCGACCTGCCAGCAGGCTGTAGGTTGTTCTCGTTATCCGCGCATAACCTCTCCCTGATCCCATTTCTCGCGTAGGGTATTAATCTCCAAGATCCTTACCCAGGTGGGTGCATTAAAATTCTCCAGTCACCGATTGGCATATTATTAACCGAGCCTTACCTTCTGTTCGCTGGTAGCTTGCGCGCAAACCTGCCTGCAGAACGCACCTCTGGGCGCCTGCCAAGATGGTGACGACGCCTGCTTGTGCAAAGATCCTACATACACCCAATCCATTGCCAGCTGCGTTGGTAGCTCGTGCACGGGCCAAGACCTTACGACTGCCACTACTGTTGGCCAAGCCTCCTGCAGAGCTGCGGTGGGTACATCCCTGCGCAGAAGCTGGAACCTCAACTGATCTTATTATGTCACGGAAATAGGGCGTTAGTGCTTAGTTCGCGGGCAAAGGACAGACGCAACACGGGCATAATGTTGGCGTCTTTTCTTTTGATGCCGCCGCGGGTGATCTCGACCCTGTGAAATGCTTCCACCGATGATGTTTCAGAATTTTCTACTAAGCTTTAGATCTAGCTGTATTTTGTTCTGAGATTCTCGGCTAATTGTTTCGATATGTCTTGTCGATTGAACATGTACTAGTATATGAACCATATCAAACATTCAATCTTCTGTTGTGTTAAATCTGAGCGATATGACTCGAATCTCGACTGAGATATCACTAGTCGGTGTCCTACAATATATGGCACGAGTCCCAGCTGTTTTTGCGCGTCGCTGTCCAAAATCAGTTGGAGTATGCGCTAATTTCCGGGTGCGCTCAAGACCCAGACCGCGGGCTGAAAGTCAATTTCCCAAGGATCTGTCCGAATGTTCACCTTCAGCATTGATTCCTTCCACATTTCGATGTATTTTAAGAGCGAGAGGGAGCATTCGTATGCCTACTCATCATTTGAACGCCCTGAGAATGAGATCCCGTGTGTAGGTGTGACTTTATGAAGCCCAGCTTGTGATTTCAAGTTGAACCTCGAGGGAGCCACGCCAGGAAAGGAAACGCAGAAGGCCCTTTCGGAAGAGCCTGGTCTGTTTTCTGGTCGATACCAGATTATCTTGACTCGCCTCTCGGTTCGGGATGTAATCGGAGCTGTGATGAGACCTATGTGCGAGGTGGAAACCATGACTCCTCCGCCTAAAAGCGACAGTATTTCACGGTCTGCGCTTCGCTTGCTAAAGGAGCATTACAGATTCTATCGACTAGGCACTCAGCAAGTGGAAAAGGCCCTACCATATCTCGCCTGATCAAGAGGGCGCAAGAATCCCGCTGGCCTTGGACCAGATGCAGTCGCTTTGTGAAACTTGAGGTGTGCTTGTCCTGGAGCTGGCTCACGGTTGCAGCTTGAGCGACCTAATTTGCTGCGAAGTCTTTCAGGCTCTAAGGTGCATTATTGGGGGTGGCCGTGCCTTTTGCCAAGGACGTATCTGGAGCTCACTTGGCGTTTTCCACCACTGCCCCACTCGATCTCTTCGCAACCGAGAGCAGAGCCACCCCTCAAAACGTAAGGTCTATTCGACTGATCGCTCGATCAGACACCCTAGGGCTTTGAATTTATTTGATCAGGTTTGAGTCCCCGGAATTGGATGTTCAGCATAGTCCAGCTACACTTCCACGAAACCGCCTGAGCAGTGCTGATTCCTCCAAGAGATAAACCTCTATGCTACAGCTGAAACGTGAGCTAACTAGCTGCGTTGATCTGGTTAGGCGGATGGAGATCTCCCTGGGCGACAAACCGAGTGCTCGAGTTCCACACAGCCTTTCACCCGGTGAACATCTCGTGTCTGCAGGCACATACCCGTTACTCTTGAAAAATATTTCGGCAAATATTATAGTCGTTTCTGGGGCTCGTAGAATAGACTCCGCCCCTTGGCAACTGAGGGTACCCCTTACCCCCACACCCCCATGCCTGTTCAACGCCCGCCGAACAGGTTTAACTTCCCTCACATCAAAGTGCAGTTAACTCAGGGGAAAATAGCCCCATATTACCAAAGCTGTTTCTTTCCTGCTGCCTGAGCATCGTAGATGTGCTCAAACCTGGGCTTCCGAGGTCTTCGCAACCCAAGTCAGTGCCCTGTATCATATGATCCTCCAAGCAGTTGGGCTTGCGCGGAGTTACCCAAAATTATGGTAAAAGGCGATGCGAGGAACACGGGCAGTGAAAATTTGCCTGATGCGGCTCACATCGTTGGCTGTGCGCTCTGTGGCTTGTGGATTCGGAACCGATCACATCTCATCTGTTCGTGTCCAGACCGTCACCTGCACAATCACATGTAGCCCCAAGAAATCAGCATTTACATTCACGCCAAGAACTTCTTGGATTGTGTAAGCTATTCTATTAATACTGGCCCTTAACCGTTCTACAAGTTTACTCACAAGTCCCCTCTCCCCACCCGTCTGTTGCTCGGTAGCATTACTCGCCAGCACTCAGTTCCAGATTACTTTCGACCGCCTGACTCTCTCATACATGCTTTTTGTCCTCGCCCTTCTCTTCGCCGCGCCGTTCGTCTCTGCCTTCACGGCGCTCAGACGTCAAGCGACCATTCCCAACGCTCCCGGTAAGCCATTGAGCCCAATGAGCTTCTCTGCCCATTCCATTGCGTGGCCGAGCTAACCGGCACGACAACTAGCATGTGTCTCACCCTGCTTACAGCAAGCAGACCCCAAGCCTTGTGAAGCTTCGGACACCCCTTGCCTTTGCGTAAATACCGTTTATTTCATTACGGTTGCAGATTGTGTTTACCGCTCTTGTACCCTGGAGGAGGCTAATGCAGCCGTGGTGGCTACTGATGCGTGGTGCAAGGCAGCTGTGAGTTGTTCCGTACATTCTGCGGTCAATTTTGGCCTGACCCAGCCTCCACACAGGGCATCGAACCAGGTGTCTTTTACCCAAGTGAGTGAATCGATAGCGGTGAACGATGTTGGCCAATTAATGTTCATTATTTTCTATTCCGTTTCAGCGTGTGCGTACCCCTGTGTGGACCACCCTCCCCCCAGCACCTGCGTGGACGTCACATGCTTATGCAAAGACCCTAATTGGATTGGGCCCATTTTTAACTGCATAAAGAGCTCTTGTACGGGCCAAGACCTTACAAATGCCGAAATCGCTGCCAAGGCAATTTGCAGGGTTTATGTGCGTAACGATACATATATCAAACACTTGGAAGAGATGCGCTGACTCGATACTGCGTTACTGTGCCGAACAGGGCGCGGACATCTCATCTATCGTCAGTGTTTGAGCCCGTACAAGAGTCTGGATGGGATCCGGTTCTGGTCGGCACCATTGTTGGCTCACCGAAACCCTTCCATCTACGCCGCTACATTTAACTTCAGTTTGTTGAAATCCGTGGACTAATCTCTGTAACGGACGTTTTCTCGCCCGCAATCGTCATCCCTCATTCCGAGCCGGTCGTCTTAATATGTTCTCGCTACCACCTACATATGAATTGGAAAGTTTCTATCTGAAAAGGCCAACTAATTTGGCTGCTATACTCCGAGAGCTTTTGTTGAGAGAATCGGAGCCTAACAAAACAGCCTGTCCGGGCGATATCCCTCCAAGTGCTATTACTATTTGGACTGACATCACATTCAACAGCAATCATGAATATCTGACGTGGTGGGAGCTCGACGCCCTCAGTTCGCGGGAGATCCTACTAAGGAGGTGAGATGCGCGTAGAAGTCGGGTTGGAGGGGGGCGAGCGCATTCTGCAAGTATATAGAGTTGCCTACTAGCCTTGCGCATTGATCCGCGGCCCCTTGACCTGATTCGTGGGGGAGGGGGACGGGAAACTCTGAAGGGCGGCAGGAGCTCTCATCTGCAAGTTCATAACCTCACGCGACGCGATGCGGCCATTGCCTTTAGGGTACTGAATGACCACCCTCGGGGTCTACACGTTCCTCCACCTGGTGACTATCTCGTGTCTACAGGCATCTATCTATTACTGAGCGACTTTCCGTAGGATTTCTGGGGCGCTTGACTCGCCCGCCTGTGACCTTTCCCCTGTGTATCGAAGGGTACCGGACCCTAGCTCTGAGATTTATCGAGAATTTCGCAATGTGTCTTGATACTCTTACTTCGGCTGCGAAATGACGCTCAGGAAGGAACGCATGTCGAAGGTCGTCGGATCGTAAAAGGAGAATTATTGAAAGTAATTGGCTGGAGAAGAAATACGAAGGATTGGGTGAGAGGGAGAAAGTAAGGTTTGGAAGGGGAACTATCGGGTAAGACTCTGAAGGTTGAGTGGGAGGGACTTGGCGACCAGTCTTTATACCCCTGATCCGGGAATGGGAATGGTCGAGGATAGATTAGCATACGTAGCCAAGAGCACCGTACGTCCATAACTGTCTGTACAAGTGAGTCGAGAAGAACAAGAATTCATCTCCTTCGACATTCCGATCAAAATACTGGACGAAACATGCCGTCTCTGACCAGATGTACTCGCTTTGTGATACTTGAGGGCTGCCTGTCCTAGAGCTGACTCACAGCAGCAGCTTGAGTGACCAATAGTTTCGGCGAAGCTTTCAGACTCTAGGGTGCGTCATCGGGGGTGGCCGTGCCTTTTGCTAAGCATTCCAAGGACGTATCTGGAGCTTCCTTAGCGTTTTTCCACCACTGCCTCGCTCGATCTCTTCGCAACCGATAGCAGAGCCACCCCCTTAAAACGTAAGGTCTATTCGACTGATCGCTCGATCAGACACCCTAGGGCTTTGAATTTATTTGATCAGGTTTGAGTCCCCGGAATTGGATGTTCAGCGTAGGCCAGCTACACTTCCACGAAACCGCCTGAGCAGTGCTGATTCCTCCAAGATATAAACCTCTATGCTACAGCTGAAACGTGAGCTAACTAGCTGCGTTGATCTGGTTAGGCGGATGGAGATCTCCCTGGGCGACAAACCGAGTGCTCGAGTTCCACACAGCCTTTCACCCGGTGAACATCTCGTGTCTGCAGGCACATACCCGTTACTCTTGAAAAATATTTCGGTAACTATCGTAGTCGTTTCTGGGGCTCGTAGAATAGACTCCGCCCCTTGGCAAGTGAGGGTACCCCTTACCCCCACCACGCCATGCCTGTTCAACGCCCGCCGAACAGGTTTAACTTCCCTCACATCAAAGTGCAGTTAACTCAGGGGAAATAACCCCATATTATAAAGCTGTTTCTTTCCTGCTGCCTGTGCACCGTAGATGTGCTCAAACCTGGGCTCCCGAGGTCTCCGCAACCCAAGTCAGTGTCCTGTATCCTATGATCCTCCAAGCAGTTAGGCTTACGCGGAGTTACCCAAAATTCTGGGAAAAGGCGATGCGAGGAACACGGGCAGTGAACATTTGCCTGATGCGGCTCACATCGTTGGCTATCCGCTCTGTGGCTTGTGGGTTCGGAACCGATCACATCTCATCTGTTCGTGTCGAGACTGTCACCTGCACGACCACATGTGGCCCCAAGAACCAGCATGTAAGTTCACGCTAAGATCCTCTTGGATTGTGCAGGTTATTCTATTAATACTGGCCCTTAACCGTTCTACAAGTTTACTCACAAGTCCCCTCTCCCACCCGTCTATTGCTCGGTAGCATTACTTGTCAGCACTCAGTTCCAGATTACCATCGACCGCCTGACTCTCTCATACATGCTTTTCGTCTTCGCCCTTCTCTTCGCCGCGCCGTTCGTCTCCGCCTTCACGGCGCTCAGACGTCAAGCGACCATCCCCAACGCTCCCGGTAAGCTATTGAACCAAATGAACCTCTCTGCACGTTCCAATGCATTGCCGAGCTAACCGGCCCGACAACTAGCATGTGTCTCGCCCTGCTTACAGCAAGCAGACCCCAAGCCTTGTGAAGCTTCGGACACCGCTTGCCTTTGCGTAAATGCCGTTTGGTTCACTACGGTTGCAGATTGTGTTTACCGCTCCTGTACCCTGGAGGAGGCTGATGCAGCCGTGGCGGCTAGTGATGCGTGGTGCAAGGCAGCCGTGAGTTGTTCCGTACATTCTGCACTCAATTTTGGCCTGACCCAGCCTCCACGCAGGGCGTCGAACCAGGTGTCTTTTACCCCAGTGAGTGAATCAATAGTGGTGGACGATGTTGGCCAATTAATGATCATTATTTTCTATTCCGTTTCAGCGTGTGCGTGGACCTGTGTAGACAACCTCCCCCCTAGCAGCTGCTCTGTGGTGGACGGCACATGCTTATGCAAAGACCCTAATTGGATTGGGCCCATTTTTAACTGCATAAAGAGCTCTTGCACGGGCCAAGACCTTACAAATGCCGAAATCACTGGCAAGGCGATTTGCAGGGTTTGGGTGCGTACCGATATGTATATCAAACACTTGGAAGAGATGCGCTGACTCGATGCTGTGCTACTGTGCCGAACAGGGCGTAGACATTTCATCTACCGTCGGTGTTTGAGCCTGTCCAAGAGTCTGGATGGGACCCGGCTCTGGTCGGCACCATTGTTGGCTCACCGAAACCCTCCATTTATGCCGCTACATTTGCCTTCAGTTTGTTGAAATCCGTGGTCTAATCTCTGTAACGGACGTTTTCTCGCCCCGCAATCGTCATTCTTCATTCCGAGCCGGTCGTCTTAATATGTTCTCGCTACCACCTACATATGAATTGGACAGTTTCTATCTGAAAAGGCCAACTAATTTGGCTGCTATACTCCGAGAGCCTTTGTTCTTTCCAACATGCTTGAGCAACCCTGCCCCTCTGGAGAGAATCGGAGCCTAACAAAACAGCCTGTCCGGGCTATATCCCTCCAAGTGCTATTACTACTTGGACTGACGTCACATACAACAGCAATCATGAATATCTGACGTGGTTTGAGCTCGACGCCCTCAGTTCGCGGGAGATCCTATTAAGAAGGTGAGATTCGCGTAGAAGTCGGGTAGAGGTGGTGAGCGCATTCTGCACGTATATAGAGTCGCCTACCAGCCTTGAGCATTGATGCGCGGCTCCTTGACCTGACCCGTGGGCGAGGGGGACGGGAAACTCTGAAGAGCGGCAGGGGCCCTCATCTCCAAGCTCATAACCTCACGCCACGCGACGTGACCATTGCCTTCAGGGTACTGAACGATCCCGCTCGAGGTCTACACGTTCTTCCACCTGGTGACCATCTCGTGTCTACAGGCATCTATCCATACTAAGCAACTTTGTCGGATTTCTGGGAAGCTTGACTCGCCCGCCTGTGACCTTTCCCTTGTATATCGAAGGGTACCGGACCCTAGCTCTGAGATTCATCGCAAAGTGTCTTGATATTCTTACTTAGGTGTAGGGAGATCTTGGACGGTTCTTCTCGGACACGCCTCTCCCATGCTTGCTGCGCAGAGGGGTAAGGATTTGCCGCGTTAAAGGAGTGTCGTCGAGGATGGAGGTGGTTCGGGGAGTCGGAGTTCCACTAGAGTCTTCCTGAGACCCATACGTACCCACATCAGGCAAGAATTCGGGTTTCCCTGAATCTCCTTTGAGTGAAAGATTGTCTCAGAGCTCATATGCGGAAATCTTCCGCTCTTGATAGGCCTTCGGCAACTATCAATTCGGCTCTTGGACTCGTGGAGGAGACTCGGCCTGGCAAGCGAGGGTCCTCCTGCCTCCCTATCCCTGTTCAACGCCTGTCCAACGAGACTGATATTCCCCATAAACCCTGTATTATGAAGGCATTTTCTTTCCCAACGCTTGTGAACCATATATGTACTCAAATCTAGGCCAACATGGTCGCTGCAAATTTAAACCAAGGCACTGCCCTCGATACTCTAATCCTCCAAGCAGTGAGGGTTACACAGAGTAATCCAGGATATGGTAAGAGGCGCTGCAAGAAACGAGGGTGGTGAAATGTTGCCTGACGTAGCTCGGAAAGTTGGTTGTCCGTCCTTGTGGCTTATAGGTTCGGAGCCGATCACGGTATTTCACATTTTTGGATGTCGCACTCCGCTCAGCGGTGCGGGTTATCTCCGACTTCAGAGTGCTCAGACTTCCGGGATTTTGAATACCGGCTAAGCATGAGCTAAATATAGACGGCATTGAATAGGGTGTGAACATCTCACCTATCGTCGGTGCCTGAGCCTGGACGAGAGTGTGGATGGGACACAGCACCGATCGGGACCACCGCTTGTTCGCGGAAACCCATTCGTTGAAGCACGTGGACTATTTTATGTAACGGACGGTTGCCGAGCCGGTCGTCTTGACACTTTTCCCTCCTACCATTCTAAACGACTTGGAGAATTCTATCTGAATCTCAAATAGATTTTTCTCTATGCTCCAAGAACCTTTACTCTCTCTCAACAGGATATGTCATTCACTGGGCGGTGCGGCCATGGTTCAAAGAAGTTTGGAGGGACTGCGACCCTAAGATGTTCATCAACACTGAGCTGGAAATATGAGAACTGTTCTGCACGCTCTTCAGAAGCATCAAGGCATAGAGTAGCATTCGTCTCCATTCCACACCTACAAACAAGAGAAGACGAAAACGTTGCCCGCTGGCTAGAAGTCCCGACCAAAAATCCCGCTGTCACTCCTTGGCATTCGTCCCGCAACAATGCTCTCCACCTCGCCCTCACTCTCAGGGATCGTTGGACGAGCATCGAAGCTGTAGCGTTGTCCAAACACCTGCTGCAGTGTATTCAGGCTCGTTGAAGGCGTGCCAGCTTGTCCGTGTTCCAGCGTAACGCTCTCCCTCTCGTCGCTGTTCGACCTGACGGTCGGTCGTCGTGAGACCACGGTCCCGAATCCCCGAACGAGGCTTCGAACTTCATCCACACTGCCCAAGCTATGACCAGCGGTAGTCGCAGCCTCTTCAGCAGACTGCAAGGTCTTGAACCGGTGAGACATCCTCCTTAGCGAGTCTTGACTCTCGTCTGAATTCGATTGAGACCTTTTGGGTGAGCGCCGTCGGCGTTCCATATCCACCGCACGATCCGAAAGACGCGGTCGCAAGGTGAGGGTGGGTTCTTCCTCTGTAACCTCGTTCCTTCCATATGGGTCATCATCGTGTTCCGTCGAACTTCCGGGCGGAGCTCGTGAGACTCGTCGCTCCCCAACGTATATCTGCCTGGTCAAGCCGGTTTGGAAGTCGGCTTCGAACTGCGCTTCTTTTTCTTTAGCTTGGTTGGCAAGTTGGTTCAGAGGAGACGGAGCGATCGGGAACGGCACGTTCGAGGACGGACCGGCCTGCTCAGGGGTGTCATCCCCGCTTGGTAGTTGAGGATGGTAGATGAAGGCGGTTGACCAGTGCGGACGGACCGATATTGCTCGAGCCTCGACGATCTTTGCTGCGAACTTGGGCGTCGCTGGGGATCCCACGTCATAGTCTTCAGAGTACCAAGTGCTTCTCTGTTGAGAGGACCGTTCACCTGACGCGGCTGGCGGAGGAAGTGTGCTACCCTTGAGCCAAATGGACTCGGTTTCCGAGGCTCGAGAACGAGCGGATCGCGGAGTCGAGGCCCTTTCTTCTCGAACGACGAACGCAGGTTGGGGAGGCTCCAATGGGAGGTCGGTAGTGTCGTCGTGCTCATCACCCAGAGCTTTCCACGAACCGCCAGGCGAACCTCGGCTGCCCGTGAACGACGACCATCTCCGCGACAGATGAGCTGAAATAGGTCGGGAAGGGAACCGAACCCCATTTTCTCTCGGTGTCCTCCCAGATCCGGCATCCGAAAACGAAACCTCCCTAGGCCGCGCTGGCAGCCCCATTTTCCGTCTTGCAGCGGCCTGATACCCATCTCCGTGTGAGCTACCATCTTCGAGAGTTTGACCCGCGTGACTGTGGTTCCCAGCCAACGAAGTTCCATCAGGCGTCCTCAACCCGTCAGCGACGGCCCTGGGACTCGGAAGCTTGAGGTCGCTTAGCCTAAGCTGCAGCACAGGCGCCTTCGTATAGTCTCCGTTGGGGAAGTGAATCGTCACCCGATCTCCAGGCTTGTTCGCTCTAACGGGGAGCTTGGCCATCTCCTGCGGGTCAAACGGATTGAATCCAGATCGAATCTTGCGGTTGTTAGCGTTGCTCGGACCAGCTTCCAAAGAAGGTGACGCGTAGGAAAAGTAGATCCCGTCGGTTTGCCTGCGCTTTTGTTTGCGGAGGAGCCGATCGGTCACGGGTGTGGGTACGCCGAGAACGAGACCGCGGGACAGGTCTTGGTCCCTGTTTATGGCGATGTTCTCGACTGGGTTCTGGCTGCGAGAAGGTGGAATGTTTTCGATGGGTCGACGAGGGTCCGCCATGAGATGGTTGGTGGAGCTGGAAGAGTCGCTTCGGGCTAAGCCCCCGAGTCGCGAGGCGGAGTGGTTGTTATGGAAGACGGTGGCGCGAGGAGAAAGATGGGCGAAGGTGCTACTTCGCGGGTTGGAGATCATCGCTCGAAGACCGGTACTACTTCCACGCCTTTCGGTCATTCCTCGTCCGCCACGGGAAGGGTATAATGCAAATCCCTGCATAAAATACTAAGTGAGCCATTGGTCATGACTCGAGGTCACAGATTGCTTACCTCGTCAACGCTCGTGCTGCAGAACAAGAAATTGTCCGATATGAGCCAAAACTTCTATGAATCCTGCATTTCGAATTCAACTTACCCCAGTAGCATGCCGCTGATCACTAGAGCGCGCGCAGTAGTCCGAAAGATTTTCCTGGTCAAGGCCAATGGGAATCCTTGGTGACCAAAGCCCAATAGTGTTTCCAAGGTGCCGAGCAACAAGCCACTTCCGCAGCAGGTGAAGCCAACGATCACACCCCCACCATGCCCGCGTGACCGGGCCCGAACGATGTAAAAAATGCATGCGACTCCAATGACGAATTGAAAGTAAGAGAGTAGGGCGAGAGCAGTGCCGGTCAAACCGGCGGCGATGTTGTCGGCACGCGTGTCCACAAAACCAAGGTATATTCGGCCGTCGAGAATTTCTGGTATTCGGCGTTAGAGTGGGGATCCAACCGTTTCGTGAGAGTTTGTGCTTACGATAAGTTATCCCAAGAAGACTGCCGAGTTCGTTGAAGAGAAGAATGAGAGGGGTAATAGCAACCAAGCTGATTTGGATTAGCCGGCTGTATGAGCGAGAAGTTGTGAGAGGAAGAACGTCGGAATGGGCGAGGAGTAAGATTGAAGCGCAATAGAAGAACAATGGGAACATAGTCAAGACGCCTAGAGGATAGACTGCAGTGAGTAGGTGTCGAGATGAAGGATACTGCGGACGCACCAATAGCTTTGTCGTAGGTAGCAAAGGTGGCGATGTCAAGTCCATCCTTAGCTTTGGCGCGGTCCAGATAGTCGAATAATGTTAAACAGAAATACACGATAGCCTCTACAATGATGGCCCATTGATGGCTGTGAAGGGTGCAAGGTCGGTAAGCTCGACTTCTTCAAGGGCAGAAATTAGTAACTGACTGTTTGATGTCACCCCAGTCTAGCTTGATGATCCCCGCGCAGAAGACAAGGTCTACAGCGGGGAGAACGAGGAGTGCTTGGGCTTGAGGTAGTGAGAGATTTGAACAGCGGAGGTTACTGGCGACCGATAAACAGATCGACATGAACGAGTGACTGGGAGAGATACGTTATAAAGAGTGTTGCATGCGCGGTCCAGCCGAGGGTAAAAGAGCGTGTGTGGTAATGAGAGAGAGGATTGCTAGAGAGTTGTAAAGTCCTTTCTTTCCTTCCCGTTGCTCGGCTTGACGGTGTACGGAGGGGTCGCGTCGTTTCCTTGGGAGAGAGGGGCAGAGAGTAAAGTACAACAAGAAAGAACAAAAAATAGAAGCAAAAAGAAAAAGAACGTTGACCAGCAAACGAATGTAGAAGAGGAGGGTTTAACGGAAGGGAGAGGTAAGGAAAGGGGATGGAGCGCACTAGCACCGACCGCAGTGGACCGTTCGGGCGTCTGCTGTGGTGTTGCTCGCGACCGCCGAACCCCGGACGTTTCGAACCACCGAAGGCGGCAAAGTTGTCATGCCGACCCTGCGACACCTTCATGCATCCTTCATCTGATTTAGCGAGACTCGCCTAACTACTCATAAGAAATTCGGTTCACTACGCCCCGTCGTATATATACGAAACTTGCAACCTGGGAGGGGTGGAAGAAATCAGCTCAACGGAGTTACCGGAGTTAATACCCCCCTTTGTTCTCCCCCACCCGACGACTACCCGGACCTATCCTAAGCCAAACCTGGATGGACGAAGACGAAGCACCTACTGTTAATCCCGAGACAGGGACTACTTAGTACGATGAAATACGTCGGTGATTTCGAAAGACCGAGTGTATTTTCAATAACATTTTCCCCGCGTCGTATGTACTCTTGAGCTTTGCTTTGCTTCTTGTCTCCCCAATGCTCGTACATGGGAATGGCTATTTAACGCGTTCCGTTCGACTCGGCAAACAATCACATTTCCAGCTGCATGACGGTGTTTGTGTTGAATTGCACAGCTGACTTTGGCAGAGTTTGAAAAGTTCCCCGCGGCCTTGCTTCACCGAACGGTGACCAAATCCTCAGGGTTTTCCTTGGACCAAGCCAAAAGCGGATGAGGGTCGAGAACTCGGCGATGGTTAGTGGCATGGTGTTGAGGAAATGTTTGGAGAAGTCCCAGGTAGCAATATCTTGTGCATATAGTACACAGAAACATTATGTAAAACAAGCACCGAGTAGTGATAGATCATTTTGCGACAGCCTTGACAAGGTCTTCCAACGGAATAGCTCCATCTCTGGCAGTGAGGCCAGGTCGAACCTCCACCTCCTGGAACCACGCCATCTCGGCAGACATCTGCGTTACTTTGACGAACGAGTGACGCATATCGCTGTTGATATTGACAACCATCGCAGTCTCCTCCACTTTCGGTCGTACGGCGTGAAGGTAGTTGAGGGGGACCTCCCGCTGAAGTCCGCTGTTTGAACTTGAATCTGGGAATCGCACGTTGGCCGTATTTTCCAAGCCTGCCGAGTTCAACGAATAATCTTGAACGGAGATAACCATGACCTGTTCGCCGTCGAATTCGCCGCTGATCCAATGCTTGCCGTTCGGGTCGGGACCGATCGTCACCCAGATATCGGAGCAACCGAACAGCCAGTGATCGTCACCTGAGAAAACGAGGTTCGGATTAGGAGAGGAGCTATTGGGTGTGAGGAAGATCCAACTTACGATGAGGGACGGGGTCATGCCACGATGATTTTGGTCCGGGTGTCGGGGCGGTGATACCAGGCGTTGGTGCACTGAGACCAGGAGTGCGGGCATAGCTTGGTCCAGGAGTAGCATGGAAGCCGGGGGTAGGAGCTGAAGAGACGCCAGGGGTCGGTGCGGAGTAAGGCGTTGGGGCTCCCCATGCTCCAGGAGTCGGTGCGGTGCTTGCGCCCTGTCATTTTAGTGATTAGCGAATACGGACGCATTGCCACATAACAGAACGACCCACCCATGTATCCTCGTCCCTTGCAAAGACACCAGGTGTGGGAGCATTCATCGCGCCAGGAGTCGGTGCGGATAGAGGCTGGATGGTAGAATCCCTGTTTAGTCCTATCCCGAGCGCGTATCATATCGCACTTCAAACTCACATAGTCGTCCGTCGCCCAAGGATCATGAGCATCACTTGCACTTGCACCCGCACCAGCAGGTGTCCTTCCAACTGGGGCTCTCGGATCTCTGTGCGGGTTGGGTGTCATGCCGCCATTCGGTTTCCAGACCGACCCAGAACCTGGCGTCCTTCCACCATCATTGAACCGTCCAGGCGTCCTTCCACCATCGCCAGCATTATACGGATTGGGCGTCCGACCGTACGGGTTCGGCGTTCGAGCATTAGGGAACCAAGCATTGCTGCCGGGTGTCCGTCCACCATCGTTCGGGAGGCCAGGCGTTTTGCCGCCATCCAGATACGGGTTGGGCGTTCGGCCATTCACGTTTGGTCGACCAGGAGTCATGCCACCAGAGTAAGGATTCGGTGTCGCTCGAGCATGGTTGCTAGGCGTTCCGGGGGGACCCATGTTGTTTTTAGATGCTGGCATGTTGAAGGCCGCTGATTGCTCCAGCGGATACACTTTCCCATCGGCGCTAGAGGCTCAAAATCTCAGCGACAGCATTAGAGAGCAGGAATTGGGTGACATACCCTTTGCGCTTCAGCTTCGATTTCTCGGTTGTGATGACCTTGTTCTGCGTATGCAGCTCCACTCGTGCAAAGGTTCCGTTCGTATCCTTGATCCTGCCGAGGTACCCCTTGAATTGGCCTTGAACCACCACGATCTGAACTCCGACAAGCGGGTCGCGGGGTCCCTTTGTTGTCATTCCAGAGCCAACCATACCTCCGGCCATTGCCGGGTTCAATTTGGTCAGATCTGGACCGCCCGAACGACCCTTTGGCGCAACGGACGCTAGGCTTCGCGCACGAGTTACGAACACGCCACCGTTTTCAACGATCTCGCGGTTGTGCAGGAACGCGTAGAAGGCTTGGTGGATGTGAAGAACGCCTCCTTTGCGGCCCTGTACACCAGAGTAGGTCAGTCACAGGCACCCACAGACGAGGACTTAGAGGTAACATACCTCGCCGTCCACCTCCTTCATGTTGTCTCCAATTCGGATCTCATACCCCTGTGAATCACTAGCAATAGCTCTCCGAGAGTCCTTTCGCATGGTGATTTGATGGGGGTGGACAAGCCGTGTTTGTCCATTTTGGTCCAGTACTCGGAACGAGTCGCGCTCGGTCTTGTAAATGACACCGACTGTCTGCTGACTGTGGGCCAGATAATGATAAGTGAGCGAATGGAATCTCCGTCCGCCTCCAAAACTTACTCTAGTTGCACCAGGTCATGCAGTTCGTAGTTGCCCACAATGTTCGTGCCGGCTCCGACCTCAGCAGCTTCACGGACGTCTTTAGCGAACACCGTCACCTGCAAAAAAAGATAGTCAGCGACGCTTGTTGGAAACGAGAGTTCTAGATTTCCAAACCTCCTGCATAGACATGTCCGAGAGGAACGTCACGGTGTCGTTCAAGACTGATACAACTAGACCGGTTTCGTCGGCGTTGGTGCCCGTCATAACCTTGATGTGATCTCCGGCCTTGAACTTCTTCCGAACGCTAGCAGCGGGGACTTCGATCTTCTGGCCTTCAATGTCCACGTCTTTGGCGCGAATGATGACAACCTCTCCGTTGATGCTTTCCACCGTACCATTCAACCCTGTCTGCTCCCCTTCAAAGACTTCAACGTGATCTCCGGGTTGCAAGACGGCCGTGGCGGCTTTCCGTGCATCGGCGGCAATAATGGAAAGATCCACCTGGTTGTTTCGGACACCATCCATATCTCCATTGTCCCCAGCTGTGAAGCGCGCGATTTCATCCAGGGTGGGGTTGACATTCTCGGTGACGAGACCAATGATTTTGACATCTTTTTCAATGAAGCCGTTGTTGTACGTGTCCCCCATAAAGACGAACTTTCTCGAAGAGCCAGGTTTCATGGTGACCTTGTTCTTGTAGACCTTGCTGACTTCCTCGGCATTGAAGAACCGCTGGGGTGGTCGGTAACCGGGAGCACCACCGGCGTTGTTCGCGCCGACTTTCTTCCTCTTCTTGTCATTGGTGAGGTAGTTCTCTTCCCGAGGGGTTAAGTCGATACGAGGAATGAACTTCAATCCCGCTTCCTCTCCATTATCCGTAACGTCCAGAACTTGAGCTAAATCGCCAGCGTATTTTCCACGCTTGATCCGGACCCAGCTTCCGGGTGTTATGGTTGTTTCAATTTTCTTGATTCGGAGGAGGCTGGCCATTTCGTCGATCGGGACTAGTATGATGCCTCGACTTGGGAAGACGCCCACGAGACCGTCGATAGCTTGCTTGACGTGCTGTTGAGACCGAGCTTCAACGTAGATCATGCCAGGGAGTGAATCTCGTTCGAATGCAGAGTAGATCTCGAGCGGATGGGGAGAGAATTGCAGATCGATAGACTTGCGCAGCAGTTGGAAGACGAGCTCTCGTTCCTTTCCAGGCTAAACATACAGAATATTGGTGTAAGCGAAGTTTCGACTGTCAAATGGAATGCTCTCGGAAAGAGACCGTACCCGAACACGGATTTGCCATAAGGAAGGGTCGTTGACGCCAGGCATCAGGAACTGCTGGGGCAGATCGGAAGTGTCGCCCGTGTACTTCCGTGCAGTACGTCTATAACGCTCTGTCACATCTTGAGCAATCTTAGATAGGTCCTGGTCTTCATCTTCTTGCTGGCGCCGGGCAAAGCGATGGTGGCCAGCCGTAACAATATTGTCTTCGAGTTCGGCATCGTCGCCTGCAAAGAAACCCCTATCTGTACACGTGGAAGTATCCCAAAGGCCAATGAGTCAATCATGTCGAGTGGTTGACGCTAAGACCGAGGGCACCACGACTTTACCTTCTGGACCAAGTCCTTCCTCTTCATCGTCTAGGTCCTCGTCTTCATCGTCGACAACGGCTTCAGTATCGATGAAACGACTAATAGCGCTACGCTTCTTGCTCCTCTAGAATGGTGGGCTCATTCCGTCAGTACGCTGGGGATGAGGACGACAGGCGAGGAGAAATTCGCCACCCACTCGTTTCTTCTTCTTCGGTCTTTCCATCTCTTCATCCTCATCTTCGTCTTCATCGTCTTCATCGTCGTCGTCCTCTTCGTCGTCATCTTCATCCTCTTCCGGATCTTCGTCCTAATATGCAACGTATCATGAGAACCAACGCCATTGCCTGTTATACCAGTTCCAATGAAGTCCTCACCACCTCCATGGCGGCTGATCTTGAGGGTTTTGATGGCCCTGCTGATGGTGGTACTTCAAAATCTTCGTCGTCGTCGTCGTAGTTCTCGACTCTGTTGCTCATTAGGGTGGCCATAGGATGGGGTGGGGAGTTGGTGTGGTCGCTGGTGTCCCAAATTCGACTGAGGCCGCAACAAACGTTTCAGTGTGACACGTGACATAACTTCAACTCGTCACGGTTTTGTAACGCTCCCACCTCCACCCACTCCACCGCTGCACCTTGAACCTCTCCTTCCTTAGGTGACGGATGATCGTTTCTAGAAAACATGCCAGCTGGATTTTCAGAGCTACCTCTAGACCTCCTCACGGTGATATTTCAACACATACCCCGTCCACACGACTTTACGGTGCTCGCTCGTGTCAATAAGGCGTTTCACTCGTTCGCCGTACCTTTCTTATACTCTGAAGTTAGAGTCTACCAATGGCATAACGAATGGAAGGACAAGGTATGGTCTCTGAATCAGCTCAAACCCCATGAGCGTGTGAACGTTCTGAGATCACCGCTTCCAACAGATCCGCAAGTTATTTGATACATTATCAAGACGTCCAGAGTTCGCACAGTACGTTAAGGAGCTTGGTATGAGATTCCCTTCATCAAAGCGTCTAACTCTGACTCACAAGACATTGTCGTTCCAGTGTTGCGTGAATTCCCTAGGCAGGCGTATGGGACAGCAGAATCTGCCGAGTTGGAAACCGCAGTGCTCAGCGCATTGCCAAATCTTGCATCTCTCAAATCGCTCTCCTGGACTCGTGATGGAACCCTTACATCAGCCTACCTCGAGAGGATCTCTGAGCACTGTCATCAGCTCGAGTCCTTGGAGCTGAACGGCCATTCCGCAAACTACTATGACCCTCATCTGCTACTCAACTTCAAGCGTGTTGAAAATCTGACAGTCATAATGCCGGATAGAGCATTCGTCAATTGTTTCGAGGAGTGGATTCAACAGAATGGAGCCAGGCTAAGAACGCTGAGTCTGATCAGCAAGGTTAGTTCAGTACAACCAGTACTCTACTACAGGTTTAGGTGAGACTTAAAGTCTCTTCTCGTACAGCAATCTCCTCTCATCAATGACGCAACGATGGAGCGTCTAGCTTCAGCCGCGCCCCATCTCAAACACATTCATCTGCTGGGAAACCCTCGTGTCACCCACACAGGCGTAGCTTCGATTAGTGCAAATTGCCTGGAACTGGAAGCACTCTATATTGAAGGAACGGATTTCGTATGTTCTCTTCTTGATGCTGTCGAAAATCGACTTCAACTCGACGTTTCCTGACTAGGACATGCAAGCCCTTTCGATCCTGGTTTCTTCTTCGCCGTTCCCAGCCTTAACTTCCCTCTCCCTCACACTTCCGACGTCCTCTTCCCCAATAACCTTCTTTGATGGCGTCTACTCCGTCTTTCGTACATCTCCTCTCACTGAGTTCACCATCTGGCGGGCAGGCGGAGACATCAGTCACCTGAAGTCCAGCATCCTACCTATTGACTTCATCCGTTCTTTCTTATTAGTTCACGGAAAACGACTACGAAAGTTTGCTGTGCAGAGATTGGAAACTGGCATGGAAGTCATTGAGGAGGTGACCAAGCGGTGCCCGATGCTGGAGAACTTCTTCATGGTTCTCGGTCCCTGCGAGATGGTAGGAGTGTATCCTTACCCACGTATCTGGAAGCCAAGCTTACTACTGACCAAATTCGTACTTCAGGACGTCCTCGCATTCCACCTTCGCCGCCTGACGCAGCTTCACACTGTTCACGTTTCTTACACATTCGCCAACCGAAATCCCATCGTAGCCGTCCCTCCCTCATCTTCGGCTGCACATGAGTCCCACGCCAGTGTCCGCTTCGTCAGGCAATGCCCACGCTCGCTTCGGATAATAGGATTTATGACGAGGGTATACGAGGTATGCCGCCTAGCATCAGCCCCAAGGAGAAATAGCTAACTGACAATGCTGGTTTCCCGTAGGTTCGGCACAATTGGATCTTGCTCAACAAGGACCCAGTGGAATGGAAGGACGAGCCTGAGGTGACGTTGGAGAGGTACAGCGGGCAGGCTATTCCGGAGGTATTTTTGGTTATGAAAGCTTGATAGGCTTAGGCAATGGAATGACAACAATATTGTCTTGGATCTACCGAATGTGCCTTCAATGTTGAATAAACTTCGGAGGTGGTAGTCGGCATTGCGGAGCTGCTCACGAGCCGATCTAACATTTATCTTTTGAAATTCGGGCATGGAGAATGGAAGAATTGCCTATGGTTCTCGCTCTAGGTTGTGAACTCCAGACCGAACAAGATTTTGTCGCGTATTTCAGGCCCTAACATCCACTACCTCTAATATATAAACTAATTCCAATACGAGCAAACTAGTAAGGGTTTCATATTAACGGCTTCTCAATATGGGAAGTACCGTGCGGTTGAAGTGACAGCAACAGCCGACGTCAGCCGAGATTTGGGGGAGGACCCAATCATATCCAGCCGCTCAAACTATTGATAGAAAGGATCAGACAATTGGAGATGTCTGTTGACCAGAGAAGCCTTCCACCCGCTCGCTTCTTAGTGAAGCTTTGTTGATTCGGCGGACGAAGAAACAAAGCTGTTGCCAGCGAGCACCGATGAATGATCTTGTGGGTTCTGAAACGGTGCGAATAAGTTGTCGACCCAGTCTCTGTCCTATATCTCAGCTTTTAGACATCAAATAATGGTGAAAAAACTCACAGATATGCCTGAGTTTCTGCGTGGGTCATGACTCGTGGCAGCTCATTTAGCAGAGCGGAGAGCATGTCAGATGTCCGCACGAGAGGCCCCCCCAGTCATACACCAGCGGCCAGAACCATTGTGCGCAAACGCAGGGGATCTCGACAAAATCCACTGTACATTGCGCTAGGTTTTGAGGTATTAGTGTGGTGCAATCTTCGTACGGCGGAAGAATTCGTATACCTGAGCAGCAACTATCTTGTTTGTTCCCCGACACTCGTCGATTCACCATGACTGATGGTTTACAATAGATGCACATATTTGCTGAACATCCAAGGGGTGTGGTGCTACCTGCCGCAGTGCTCCTCTGACAGCGGATCCAGACGGTGTCAATGCAGAGGGGAATAAGAGTGGGGTGGATGCCTAACAAGTGCATGGAAACGGCACTCACGCAATGAACCATATCATATCTTTCAAGCCGCTTTGCTTTTGAAACACGGGGTCGTCGATTCCCGTTTTAGAAGCTCTAGAGGGGCCATTTCCGCACAAGAGGTACACGAAATGTGTCGGGAATGGGTCCGACGATTAATGACGGAGGAGTGGGGTGAGGGTGAGGGTGAGGAATAAGCCGCATGAAAGAGCGTGCTGAGAATATTATAAACAGTAAGTAAACCAGGTATGCATGGAAGGTTCCATTCGCATTAGTGCATCGGATTGTAAAGGTGTCGAGTAATTTAGGTGAACGAAGCAAAGGGGGATCCCCACAAACAAAGTCGGTCGTCCTCGGGAGATATTTCTGAGGACCCTTAGCGCCCAGACGCCGGGGTGAGATCGCCGTGTTTAGCTGCGTTTGCTGCAGAGGCGGCAGTCAAGTGTTTGTGCGCGTCCGCTTGTGCAGAGGGATGGAAAGAGAAGGTCTAGGGGCAGCAATCGCCAAGTCTAAAGTGCAGCATTGGTGGGAGCAGAAAGAGCCCGCATCAAATTCCTCCCAAGCGCAAGACCCTGTGGAACTGATTCCTTTCCTTTCCTTTCCTTTCGACTTTCAACTGCTTCTCTCTCTTCAGGTCCAGGTAAAATGTAGGTATGTACCGATGTCTATCTTTATGTGGATATTCCGGACTCCACGTAGTCGTCGCTATCCAAGCCCGTTGGTTCATGGTTGCTTAGCCGGTGGGGAGGGGGAGCTTCAATGTGTACTACTGTGTGTGACCGAATTGAAGGACAATGCGTCATTTCGCGCTTCCAAATGCTGGCCGTAAGCGATCGACTGAAGCTTGAGAAGATCTCCAGGCTCGGCAAAGAATTGCGCAGGAAACGGTGACAGGCCTTTCATCTGCCGAGGACAAAATTGAAAGCCCCCCGGGGGGGCGGAGCACAAAGCTTATTGACAACACTCGCCAGCACGTGGCCCTCACGAATGTCGATACAGCCTCCAGAGAATCAGCACCATAGGGAGAGTCGGTGCATTGGCAGCTGGTAGAAGGGTCTCGAGGAGAAGGTCTCCGGTCATTGCGTAATCCGAGTCGCATGTCGAAATTTGTCCAAATGGCTCAATTAAAGCCCCCGTGTTGAACATTTGGTATTGTTTGGTATTAGAATACATCATATGTTATGTCTCGTGACGTAACGCTCCTAAGCGTGACTCCTATGATGTAACGCTCCACCTTAAGCGGAGCGCACCACCTATCCTACAACTCCTATGGAGCAACGCTCCACAGAGAGGAGCTAGGAGTCATAGGACTCCTATACGTAGTCACTGCGGATGTGGAGCACTCCACATACGCAGCAGTAATGATTCATAGTTAGTAGATACCGAACCGATAGTAGTGACATCATTAGACCAGCATCCATAGTATAAATAGACGTGA
>KN823118.1:1221-77388 GCA_000827465.1 Tulasnella calospora MUT 4182
ATAGGGAGGGGCAATCCCTTACGTCATGCTCGCCGTAAGGGTTCGAGGGTGGAGGTCGCGCGGGGGAAAATTGAACCTTGGACTTACCGCCTTTCGTACCCTGCGATTCGCCTGCCTCGGTTCGATCTGGCACCTAGAGGTCGGACCAGTTACAGCCTGAGCTGTCACGCGAACTGGCCAGCGTCCTTCCTGCCCGTTTGATCTAGCGGTAAGATCCGAGGTCCCACCAATTATGTCTGTCGGCCTGTCGGACCTGGCCTTGGTTGCTTACGTAATCATTCTACTTTCCGAGTCAGTTTTCCTCGCCCGAACTCGAGATTCAAATTTTCTACATCAACTTGAGAAAGCAGGCTACGGCTGTATGGCACCTTGCTCACCAACTCGCCAGACGCGCAGCAAACGTCATTGCTATGTAAATAGCAACATGGGTATAGTATTTGCTATTGAAAAAAGGAAAACTGCCAAATGATATATGGAATGATATGGAGGATGAGGGCAAAGCGCGAAGGAAGGCTGAAGTGGAAAGCAAGCAACTCCCTGGGAAGGTGGTAGCTAGTGGGCAAGCCTCTGGGTGCCCCAGCAACGCGTTCACTGCTTGCGCGAGGTGCGCAGGAATGCCAACTCTGATATGCGACCGCCCAACCAGTAGGCTGACCAATTAAGCATAGTGGCGCACTATAGGAGAAGTTTGCGAATGGTGTAAGGCCTTGTCTTTGCCATCGCCATTTTCACATCATGCGACGTCGTCCGCATTATGGTCGCTGCGTGCTGTCGCGGTCGTTGTGGCCACCGTCAACGCCGATAACGCGTTAGTCGGGTCAGCAACGCATCTGCCCCCTGGCACCCACGGCTAGCTCTTGTGCTATAATGTGAACAATGCGAAGACCGCGGTGGCAACGAGTCTTACGCCTTCGACTAGCTGCTTCGGCCAGGCAACCTACCCTTTGCACTGTGCAGGCGTGGCCACGGAATCATTCCCAGGGGTTTCCAACAGACCCCCGTTCGCTCGATGGGCAACCACTTTGTATGGTGCCGAACTCTTGGGAACATGATAATGACGACCAAATCCCGCGCCTCTGCGTTTACTTTCTTCTGTGATTTGTACGCCATGACTTCGAAATCTCAACATCCGCCCTACGCATGTGATCCCTACCATGATGGTGGATGTATTTGAACTGCGAAGAGCTAATTTGTATGGCTCAATCGCTCCCCCAAATCAACCAGCTATCTCGCTGACGACAGAGTGGTGCGCATAATAAGTTTACTCCCAGTGCGCGACGTCGCAGATTTGAGGTAAAACGCCGTGCAGGACGCGTGGTTTCTTTTGTTATTGACAAAATATAGGTAAGGAAGACAGCGCCCAGTGACGCATCGATCGATCTCTTAGACCAAGCAATCCGTCCCTAGCATAGCTGTGATAGAAAGGGCAGCCGTGCCAAGTCCCTGATCCCGCGTCCAACACTGAACGGGCCGGCGCTAGAAAGTCGGGAAAGAAGCGGACAGTGGGACGAGGCCGATACTCCACGTGCCAGGCATGCCTGAGTCAAGAAACTGAAACCAATCTCTCATCCATAAAGCCTTTGATGAGAGAGACTGGATAAACGTAGGAAATTTGTCGTGAGCTCCTCTTCATTCCTGCTTCAGTATTCTGCGATCGTTGATGAGATAGTTTGCCACCACAGGGCAATCATGCCGGCAAAGTGAGAAAAATGATTAACAAATTATAGAGCGTGCGATGCAGCAAATATCCGCAAGCTCGACGTGCGAAACACGCTCCATTACTCCACTGTCAGCGTAAATTTGAGCAGTTCGCATTTCCCTCCCAGCGCCATAGCATGCTACCGTGCTTCTGTAGCCCAAATTGTTTTATAATTCCTTTTGCCACTATACTTACCGTCTTCATGTGAAATTTCAGTCCGATAGGGGTTGCTCCTGGTGTGTAATGCACGATTCTTTGCTGTCTATGTTCCGCACGCCGAATTTGCGAATATTTGGTGCATCGCGCGCTCTCTATTTGAGCAACAATACAGCAAGATGGCCAAAGCCGAACAAGCTCAGAAGTAAGGACACGAGGAACGAAGTTATAAGGGTAGAGAAGCAAATGATCAACCAATCGTTTAAGCGATGGTGCAGTAGTAACTATACATTCCAGTAGGTTTATCCTTATCGACCAGGACTGGAAAATCCAAAATATTATGGGGAGGGGCTTCGAAGTTATCCATCATTTCAAATGTCAGAGGTCCAGATTAGAGAGAAGGAGAGCGCGGCGAGCAGGTTATGGGTGAAGGTGTATGATTTTTGGTGCTGAGAAGGGGTTCTGCTTTTATGGTTGGAGTGAACGACGCTCTGTCCTGCCAAGCGTTGGCCATGGCCAAAAGTGCCACTTTGGTTCCTTGGAGGCCAAATCAGCTGCAGTCTTGTGACTCCCCAAGCTCGGTGGATTCCTTCCGCTCCAGAACGCTTGGCCCTTCGCTTCACTCAGAGACCGCAAATGCCTGGGTGACGCGTGCTTGAGCGTATGTTCACTCGTAAGCGCCTGCTCCGGAGGCGGAGCGGAGGACCTCGGGCCGGAGCTAACCCGTGCGCTCCAGCAAGCTCGGTGATCCATGGTTGCTGGACCTGCTCCACGCCTCAAAGTGCAGACCCCGAATGTATAGGGAACCATTTTTGTGCGTATAAGATATATATATATATATAAGACTTGAAGTGTCAGATATTCTGTCCTCCACATTGTTACGTTCGCCAGTGCGCCTTTGGGCTTCGAGAGCTTTAGACTTTCAGTCTCCGAATCAACAGACGTCAAACAGAAATGAGATCATCGACCCATAATTCTTTAACAGTAGTCTGAAAGTAAGTGTGTCTGCTTTCCAGACCGGGAAAGACAGGTCAGTCTCCAGCAAAGCCCTGTGCCAGTCATTCTCGGAGAACCGCCCAACCAACTCAAACCCTTGCACCTCCATGAAGCGAAGGTTCAACGTGAAAAAAGGAGTCTGAATATTTCTCCACCCGTGTACGGCACAGCGTCGCGAACGATTTGAGCAGAACCCAGGTACTTGATATGGCGCTGCACGTGCCTGTCTGTGTCTGAGTGAAAGCCTAGGTCACGCGTGGGCTCTTTTGGCCTGCAGCACAAAAGCCCTGAGTGATTTACACAGGCAATTAACTCAGATAGAGCTACTATTATGATCGCAATGCGCGTTTTCCAAACCAGTGAACAAAGCCGGCGTTGTGAGGCGCTCATTGAGGGGACTAATGGCTCTGTAAATCCATTGTTTGCCCGAACGAGTAGAAAAAAGCACTGGTTGCCACTCAGGGAACCTACCAAGGATGCCTCCGATGGTATCCAATCTAAGGAGTATAAGAGGGAACTCATCAGCGCTGTAAGGTTGTCAGACATTCCCCTCCTCTGAAACCTTTTTGTGTCATCTCTCCCAATCACTCTATCTATCGTTACAATGGACGCCTTCTTCGTTCCCCACTTCTCAACCACTGAGGACTCCACTACACCTGTAAATGCCGACGATGGCACCGGCATTTTCAGCTACTACTGTGTTATTGCCTAGGGGCGCCGATGAAGTCTCCGCAGCCTGCCGGTTTGTCCGTCCCGCAACCACTTTGTTTGAAGGCTGCTCTGACGTGTATTCATTGTCCCCAAGGTCTCTCTATTATTACTTCGCAAGGAATTTTAACCAGGTCATTTCTACTTTTCGTTCTTCAACCTGGATGTACGGTTGTTATTTGTCTTTTAAATGCCGTGTCATAGCATATTGAATGCTGCATATTTCTTCGTTCCCATGCGCGGGAGTGGAACGGGCAATGAGTGACGATGCGCCTTTACTATCCATAATCCGGGGGTACTATCTATCGCCCCAGCTAGCCAAAGTTCAGACCGAAACCAGAGTAGCCCAGATTTGTTCCTCCTGGTCCCGTTTCAGACGCTCGTCTCGGCCATTATTTCCCAGTCAAGTTATGCTGTAAAACATAGCTCCTTTGGATTTGACTGTTGGATGTTAGGAATGGGCGATTCTGGACCGAATAAGACCATTCCGACGAAAACTAGACGGCACGAGCACGACTCAGTGCAACCATTTAAGCACCGAGAATCTGTTGAATAAGTCTATCCCAGCCTTTTTCCGCCGCTGGATGTGGAGGAGCTTTCCTGCTTCAATGCCGACTATGTCATGGCTTTGGGAGTGTGGACTGTGATGATACCGAGACTTCCTGAAAGTAGACCATCTGACTCGAATACGCCATGCAATACAGCACACTGCTTGAATTATGTAGCGCGGATGGGTGGACGGTGGCTATGACCTCGGCCTCCATGAGGTGATAGCAACGGGGTTTAGAACGGAAACCTATGCCTGCTAGCTTACGTGAGCGATTTTGAATCGAACCGTCCACATACATCCACCCAGAACCGTCTTCTACCTTTCATCTTCAAGTCAGGCACTCAATTTTTTCGCATCTGATTACGGCCAAGAATCCCAGGTGCATCCATCTGGAAATTTCTATCTAAAAATGTCCTCCCCAACAACCTACGACCAATCACTCCTTATTGGCACTGCTGTACCTAACCCCGACGAGAAGCAGGTCAGTAGATTAGTTAGCGATGAGGAAAGATAGCTAAAACAGAGATTTTAGGCTGGATATAATGCAGACATCCTCCTGAATAAGGCTTCGGCCCCAAATACGAACGCCGGCCAGCCTCAAACCACCGCTGAGCCACTTGCTGCAGTCGAAGCTCAGCACACAAAACCATTGCGGCCCTCGTTTTGGAAGTCCGCACGCGGGAAACTTCTCATCGGTTTGGTCGTAGTCTTGGTTTTGGCCGCGGCGATTGGGGGCGGAGTTGGCGGCGCTTTGGGTAAGAAAAGTAAATCGACCACGACGGGACAAGGTCTCACCGGCAGCGACGGATCCGACACAAACCAAGGGACCAGTCCCCAGTCCAACTCTGATGGATCCGGTCAATCCTGATTACCCGGCTGTCGTGTAGCTTCACAAGGACACCGTTGCCCAGCATCTCCGGCTCAACCGCCGATCTGGACCTGTAATTCCTCCATCAATCCATTCTTGTTTCCCGCATTTTGCTCCTTGATACTAAGCACTAGTTTCTCTTCACTGCGATGCCCTCCTCCCGGGCAGGCGATTCTATATACGAGTTTCGACGATTTCGCTTATGAACGGTTATCACTTGGCATTCACGCATTTGAGCTAACGAGCTAGCGATGAATATGGCTTGTTGGGGTGTTGAAGAGGAGCCGTTAAATGCTTGCAAGGTTCAAACCCGGGTGGGGATCGGCCAGCATCCAAGGCAGGGCCTTCCACAGCATCCGGGGTTCTGCAACAGCTTTGCGAGCAACGTCAAAATCCAAATCATACATCACGTTCCTCTCGACGCTCGACCAATCTTTTGGAAGTCCGCCCACGGAAAAGGCTTCAATGAAAACCCCGGCCTACCTATGAGAAACCCATGTTCTGAACGTAGGGCGGAACCAAGTTGGATCCCGTGGGGTTTTTTAAGGACTTTTGCTAACCGTTGGGCTCAAGACCAGATGGGTGGTGTTTGGGGTGGGTTTTCCAGTCGTCCCGACGTTAACTCCCTGGCCGATTTCCCTTCCAAGGCTCGTGTTCTTGGAACGCATTAGCGTCCCTCACCTCGCCTGTTGCTCTGTGATTTATGCTTTGATTACATACCTGCCTTCTTAAGACTAAGATCTTTCCTTCATATGTAGGGCTGTAACATAAATGAGCCGAGGTAGAGGAATGGCGCGTGCGTCGCTCGGGGATATGCTATTGTAATTCTACCGGAATTATAGTGAAAGAGGATCAAACTGCGTAACACTTGGCCTTTGTCCAGCTGCAGGAAGGCAAGATCTACCACTTCAGAAGTACCCGGTCTCTGGGAGCGGACGGACGGGATACCCGCTAAAGAGTGTTCAGCTTGGCAGTCGAACATGGGTCACAAAGCTCCAGTACATTCTAAATAAGGGACTATAAGCTAGCGATAGAGACGGTGTAGGGGCATGGAGAAATACTCGTGATCGCCCTTACACATATTATCACGTGACCCGTTCTGCTCCCTTGGGCCCTTACCGATTTCCCTCAACCTCTGACTGTGGACCTGGACATGTACTTCGGCTAAAAGCCTAGAATTTCCTTCTCGATTGTTTTTAATGAGTTGGTCTCTTCCCTTCTTCCGGTAGCTACTGGGTGCAAGCGGTACCCAGGGTACTGTCCCCCCGCGCACCTTGTTGTCCTCCGGCAGTCTGCTCGTGCGCAGTAATCTAGATTACGCCAGCTGCACAGTACTCCACCAACGAGTCTTTGCCGTCCAGAAAACTGCTTTGGGGAGCGATGTCGGCACACGGGAGCAAGGACAAATCCGCAATGTGCTGGTGCGAAAATGGCATTACAGGGGGAGTGGTCACAAGACCCCCGGAGAAACTCATAGTTAGCGTATAGCGCTTGTTGACTTCTGGAGGGAATTAGCCACCGCGGGAGAGCGCATGTAACCAGCCTCCTAACCCAAAGAAACCCACTATTAACCTGCATGATGACATCTCTGTTGGGACAGCATCGCGTTTGTCAGCTTCCCTGCCGAGACGCTTGGCCGTCCCGGGCTTTAAAGTGAACAAAGTAAAGACCAGTATGCATATGACATCTGGTTTATATATCTCTATGGAACTCCTTTATGGCCGTCAACTAGCTTGCGTGAGGGATGCTCATCCAGGCAACAATTAGATACACCCCACATACTAATCTCTTGACTTACACCCAGATTAGATAAGAGTGAGGGGATGGCGACCAAACTCGGGAAGCAGTTATAGCAAGTCCTCTTGCCTTACACTTCTGCGCCGAGAAGCTGATTGACCCGAGCTGCCGAGGGTGGGATTTATAAGGGGGAGCAGAATTAACTTCAATTACGTGCACGGGTCTTCCATCTAGGTAACTAGAATGGATCGATACTGAATGCATGTTTGCTATTCCTGTCGATGGGGAGAAACGAGGAGGTGAATAAGAGACGAAACAAGAGGCGGTATTTGAATGAAGCCAGGGGCTGTGCGTACACAACACAAACGGTTTCATTTAGCAAAATGGTGGAAGAGTACCGGAGGATCGGCCCGGCTGCTTGATTAAAGCACAGCGGAATTTTGCCCCATGTGGATTTGTATGTGATCGACACCTGGCCGTCCACCCCGTGAAAAAACCCACTCCTAACGTGGCGAGAATGCAGCGGGAATTAGTAGCGCCATAGCCACCTTGACTCTGTAAAAGGCGCTCAGTATATGGAAATGAGTGGTGACGGTTCGTGGGTATTTCGAGTGAGTCAAATTAGACAAGTAATCCCGTAGAGACAAAGCTTAAGATAATCAGATCTTCTGTAGGCACACGGTGTTTTAGCTATTTTGAAGTCGTTATCTCCACCAAGGCACAGTGCTCGCGCTTGATTTTTGCCCTGTCGACTTTGGCTATTCCTTCGCCCTTGCCACGTGTGATTTGGTCGGAAGGATCGGCAAGTCGGTGGAGTGAGCTGTGCCACTCGGCAGACGGCGCAGCCCCTTATAGATCTTCCCCCCCCCCCTCCCGGATGCCGCGCCGTCGAGATGGATGCCTGCCTCCCATGGAATCCCAGCTGGCCGCCACGCATGGAGTGAATAGATCGTTCAGGCGATGATCGTATCGAAGCGAAATGTTGAATTGAGATGATTCTGTAAGCTGACCTTCGTTGCGCTGTTTATTCTAGGGAATCGGAAGACTAAAGGCGGAGTGGGACCTGTCATGCAGAACGGCGACCTGAACCACATTAGATAAGATAGATGTCTCGTAACTGTAAGCTCATTGCAAACCTCAGAAGGCTACCAAGTAAAACCGCTGTAGGTCAGACGTGGGTTTCGAGATCGGAAACGCCCGAAACCAATGAGCAGACGGTGACGAAGATGCCGTGGACATAACTGAAAGAGTATCTGTGTGCAAAGCGCCGGATATATATAGACTAATGTACCTGTTACAGCACAGAAACAAATATAAGCGATAGGGTGCCTGTGGGGAGTAAAGGTTGTCGATCCGAAGCCTCAGCCCGAACCTAAAGGCTCATAGCCAGCGCCTTCTGCGGCGAGGGTTGTGGGTGGCAGGACTTGGGCATTGCACGCGCGGTACGCAGCCATCGTCTTCGTTGTCGGTACCGTCGGCACAGTCGTCATAAGCCAGCTAGGGAAATTCAGTTGGGTTTACAATAATTCTTCTCATACCTATTGCCGGAAGGTCTCGGTCCCGGCGGTCTTCGACCGCCGTCCTGAACCCTGTCCGTTTGTCAGCGCGTCCTCCCTGGATAGTAGTGTGGCGAGGACTGCGACTTCCCGCTGGCGTAAGGTCTCCCGTGTCCCATGGATTGAGTTCGGGCACTGGCAAGGTTGCCATGCCCCCAGAATAGATTGTGCTACAACGGTCCTGTTCACTAGGTGATTGCCTCATACGACGTGACAAAGAGCGCTCAGGGTTCACTGTGGAAGGGTACGTGGGGCTAGTGAAATAGTTCATTTCGGGTAGGACAAAGGATACAGGGATTACTGATAACCAAAAGGGGAAAGATGCGAGAGATAAGATAATAAACATAGCAGGGGTTCGAGGGCAGAAATCCGATCGAGTGAAACTCAACCCACATTACACGATGAGACAGTAGTCGCTGTACATACCAGTCGCACTGTCCATGTCCACCGGAACCGATGTGGGAGTTGATTCAGTTGAAGGCGAAAGCTTGATGAAGGCGTCCATGGAAGGGTGAAAGAAGGTGCTGGAGGTTGAGGGAATCTTTATCAGAATGACGTTTGGCCTTATATGGAGGATTTTAGCGGGGACAAAGCTTGCAGAGACCCCTGCTGCGATGTTCTTCAAAGACGCTCCACCCAGGGATCTGTTTTCCAACGTTGCTGACAGTGAGTTAAACCAGAAATACAACGCACCATTCCTCTCACACAGTAAGTCTAAGCGTACCACTCACTCGAAGCTTCGCCAAGGCAAGTGGCCGGCAGACCGGACAGCGAAAGGCTCAGCAAGGTACCCTGATGATCGGGGATTTAGGGACAAACAACGAAAAATCAAGTCTCGCGGTGCTGAGTTTCAGAATCTTTGTTTGCCCCTTTAGTAGCCGCACTCCATTGTCTTCGCTCTCCGGCGCGATAAAACGCCCTTCAGACAACATGCATTTTGCGCCGGCATCGTCGATCCCCCATTTCACCTTACGCTCCTGGTCGAGTCCATGTCGTCCTTCATTACTACCAGCTCCTCCGACCCCACGTACCCCACGTTCCCTGTGTTAGCGAGCGCCGGCATCGTCTTGATCCTCCTGCCAGCTTACTGGCATTTCAGGAGCGGAAACGTGGGCACCATCCTTTACATTGTTTGGACAGTGAGTGCTCGGTGGATCTTGGGTGACCAGGCCAAACTCGAATTTTTCGTTCCAACAGTTCATTGGAAGCCTGAACTATCTGATCAATTCCATCTCATGGGCTGGCAATATCCACAACCCTCCGTGGTTCTGGTGCGATTTGAGTACTGCGGTAATCGTTGCCCTCAAGTAAGTCGTTCTCAGCTGCCGTTTCGCTGGCGTTCATTCGGCTTTCAGCGTCGCTATCCCAACATCGTCGCTCCTGATAACACATCGACTCTATTCTATTGCAACCATCCGGCAAGTTAATATTTCGAAGAATGACGTAGGTTACAGTACCCTTCGGCCTGTGACCTATGGTAATCCCCTTTTGTAGAGTCGCCGCACAAAGTGTTGTGAGATTGCTCTCGGCGTTGGGCTGCCTGTCCTGGCCGTCATACTTCGTTAGTATTAGTCGAGGCAAATCCTGGGAGGGCTTGTGTTGAATGCCTTTGTGTAGGTGTGGTGGTCCAAGGCCACCGGTTTGAAATCATCGAGAACGTGGGGTACGTCCTGTCTGCTGAGGAGTAATTTTCAGTGCTTATTTGCCTGGGTCTCATTCTCAGCTGCTGGCCTTCGATATACGTGACGCCCGTGACGATTCCCATGGTCTTCCTTCCCCCAATCCTCATCAATCTGGTTTCCATGGTTTATGCTTGTGAGTCTAACGCGCACTATCTCGTTCAGGGTATTAACCAGCTTGTACCACAGCCTTTGCGATTCGTGCCTTTCTTAAGCAACGGAAGCAATTCAGCGATTTTTTACAATCAGCTGACTCTGGTCTAACGATAGGGCGGTATTTCCGCCTAATGGCCTTGGCAGCGACAGAGATCATCTGCTCTCTGCCGACGAGCATCTACGTCATGGTAACGAATTTAAAGAATGGCATCCATCCTTGGATTTCCTGGGCCGATACCCATTTAAATTTTAACCGGGTGGAGTTCATGCCGTTTGGGTGGTTCAAGCTGTACCCGAGCGCTTGGATCTTGATCAATTTGAGTCGGTACATGCTGCCCGTCTGCTCCTTCCTTTTCTTCGTTTACTTGGGAATGTCGGGGGAGTCAGGTACCTTCTATCGGGGACAGTCCTGGCGACTTGCTCGTCTTCTTGGGTTTCCTGTTCCTTCTGAGACCTCGCCGGGTGCCTCTTGGTATGTGCTTGATGTATGTAGACTTCCCCGGGCTTGATGCTAACCCCATTACAGGATTGTTCGTCCAGGTGTCAGTGCTCCCTCGCAGCTCCGAAGCCTTCCTCCTTTCACCCCGAATGTTTCTGGTACGTCCACCAAGAAGGTGGCGTCATCAATGGAGTTCTATCCCAACGAGACCCGTCGCAAACTCAACCCTTCATCTGATTCATTATCGCTACCGCCAGATTTCGAGGATGAGAAAAAGTCTACCGTTGGACATACCTCCTTGCCAGCGGTGGCGCCATCCGCCGAAGTTCATCCAAACGTTGTTTAATTATCTAGCGCACTGTTTATATCCCTACTTTCTTTCATTTTCTCATCATAAGCAGCGATTGTATCATATCATTGGAAGTAATGAGTAATGTACCGGTCAGACCTCCTATGAGCGAAACGACATGAGTAATTTCCACTTTTTATTTACTATCGTCGAGCCGGGAAACATCGAGTGGTTGTAGTACGCCTATTCGAGACTCAGGCCTGCTGGTCGCTCGACTCGGGGCTCGGCTGGTGAGCTCGGGGTGACCGATCTTAACCAATTTGGCATCCCAATCACCCTCTCTATATCCAGCGACAATACGCTCCAATAACTCTGATGTCGAGACTCCTGGAGTCCTCCGAGTCGGGATAAACTGTCCTGGATAAGGGACACATCAGTGTAGGAATTGGGATTGTGGAATATGACACTAACCTGTCATTTTAACGTAGTGGTAGACGTCGTCGCTGCCATCACTACCCTTGTACGGGTCATCATCGTGAGCAACGTAATCAATCTGGTGCTTATCGATGAATGCCTGGTCGACTACCCAAGGTGCGTCTGGGAGGATCTCGTCAACCCATCGGCAATGACGAACGGATTCACACCGTTCAGCATGGCTCATCACCGTTCGAGACTTGTGCTCGCTGCAGAGCTCGTCAGAACAGACTCCCACCATGAGGTGGACCGAGGGGAAGGAGAGTTTGGCTTGCCGAAGCTGTAGGGCGTGTCTAGCAGACAGTGAATAATAAGCATCATTGACAGGACCTTTGTATGATGGACAGACCCGAAGTGAAAGATGTCATAGACCCCGTCGGCGTAAACACGGACAGGGCGGCCTTTAGGTGGTGGTTTGGGCCTATATGTTCTTGGCGAATTTGGATCCTGATCAATGGCCGCTTGCACGTAAGCCCGAATATCGTCTGTCGTCAGTGCAGTAGGGATTTGCAGGGTAGACAGTACAGAGGTGGATTCCGGTTCGTATGTGCCACATGGCAAATAAACTAAGGGCGCATTCGGGGGAGAGGAGCTGGGACCCCCCTGGGCTTTGGTTTCGCCAGCGTAGGTTTCGCCAGGGGGTTTCCTAGGGTCGCTCCATGCTGGCGGTGGGTCCTTGTACCCGGCGGTAGACGATTCGACATCACCATCATATGTAGGGGAGTCAGCTCGGTCGCGGCGCAAGGATTCGGCGACGTTGCTTTGCAAACCGTGGGCAACGGCCGGCGCCGATGGATGACTGGGATCGTGTGTGGTGGGTGGTGAGTTTGGTAGACGCCCGTCTCCGACGTTTAAACTTGGACCGGGAGCTGGGATCATCGCTGAGTTTCGCAGCGGAATATAGGGCCCAGAGAAGGACGACGCTTCATCTCCCCTTCCGTCATTGTCCTCCTCTAGGGAGCGAAATCCTGTTAACTCAAAATGACTACGTTGGTGCGTGGTCAGAAGGCGTACCTGAGGCATCATACAATGGGGAGTCGATACCCCCGTGCTTGAAAAGACGTTTACCATGAGGTCCTCGGCGATGCGCATGCTGGTAACCTTGTAATTCGTCCATGCAGCGTATAACTAGTTCGTTAGAGAATGCAGGGGATACATGCCATGTTGCGTCACCTAAGTTGGTTACCAAACATCAGCAAACTTATCTCAATCCCGAACACCCCGATTCTACTGATGAAAGCATTGCCCTCCGAGCAGTCCTGGCCACAGCACGAGCGTTTCTATCTGAACAAATGTTATTTTATCATACTTGGAGATATTTGACCGTGCCGTGCCGGGCTTCAGCTGTCGAACGGACGTGGAAAGCAATAACCAGATACATATACAAGGTTTATCATTATACTCAGAGCTGGTAAGAGCAAGGAACGAGAGGCAGTACATGAAAAAATAAGGTGATGCTGAATGATGCGCATATGGAAGAGGAGTGTGAGAGCCTGCAATAAACAGGTCAGATCATAGCGGCGGATACACGCAGAAGATCATTTGCTTGGGTTCAAGGACCTGTTTTATGGGCCAAATGCGAGCCCTGAAGGAAGTTGTGAGTGGCTTTGTTGCAAAAGGCCAAAGGGGAACGCGCTGGATGAAAGACTGGGGAACCTATGGCTTGGCCGTGCCGTGCCGGGCTTTCAGGTGTGGAGCACGCTACGAGCAAGGTACATAGGGTGGAAGAGAGCGGGGTGGAGCAAATGGCTAGCAATCCTGTAAATATAATAAGAAGAATGGGAATTTATCAGCAATGCGGAAGAGCAGCCAATTCGTGTGTGAGCCAGGAGGAGCTGGGAGGCAACAGCAAGGCCCCCCTGGCTTCCAAGGTCAAAGCGTAAGAGGAGGGGGAGGCGAAGGCAAAATAAACCTAAACAGGATAAGATCAAAGACAAACTGCATTTTAGAACACTTGACAATTTCGCGAAACCCCCATTCGACCTGGACAAAACCCTCTCCTACTACGTAGAATCGAGGACGTTCTCAGACGTCGAGATAAGGATGTCTCTCCTCGTTTCACTGTGGTTTTTCCAAGGTTCGACATCTACAAAGACTGGTGTCGGCTGCATAAGGAACAAAGGCAAAGCCTAACACACACATCTCCGAAGAACGCGATCCCTCGTTGCACGTGGCCCAACAGGTCTGAAACCACCCAGGACACCTGCGGCGGCGACCAAGTAATATATCGTGGATATTCCCACCCTAGCCCCCAAGTCCCCTTTGTAAGTCCATCCCACCTTCCCTGTTGGGCTCCCCTTGTTCACCTCAATTATAGAGAACGTTTCGACACCAAGGAATGATGGATAGCGATCATTGTTGTCCCCGACCCGATTGAGTAACCAAGGCAGGGAAACTGCCACCGCAAGGAACTCTACCCTGTCAGTCGCGCTGAAGCCTTCAACGCCTCAAATAGGCTTACATCCCGACTTTCAGGTCAATCTTGAACTTCCACTCACCCCCCTCTTGGTTCGCCTGCTCCTTCACTCTCGTTTATTGATGATTTCGCCGGAATCAAGCCTCCTCGATCAGTCTCCAGGAACAGTCTCGCGGTCGTCAGGTTCAGACCCCGATTGTAGACGCGAATCATACCCCCCTCCCTCGCCCACAGAACTCCCCCAACTTGAAATCCGAGCGTCCCAGAGACAGTTTGGGACCGTTGGACTTCTTTCTACCCTTTGCGTTTTTGCCGTCACAGGGGGCCTCGCAACACTAATATTAGGGTGGCTCTGCTCATTTCACGATCCAGACGAAGGTGGTGGTGCTATCTCTGCGCTACGAAATGGATCTTTCGTAATCGTGGAGCCCTCTAGCTCTGAAAAATCCCTCCCCTTCGAGACTCATACAGAGACCCTACGAATCTTGGTGTTCTCAGCCTTGGCGGTGAGTCAAAATGGTTTCGGATCCTTCCTATCTCACAACTATGTACTCCTAGAGCCACCTCGTATCCATTACGGGTACCACCCTTGTAACACTGCTGGCATACCGGACGGCCACACAGTGGTTACACGCTTCAGAGAATCCAGATGAAGTAAATCTTACCCCTATTCAGTGAATTACTTTGAAATACCCCCAGCTACCACACAACTACTGACTGTGAACTACTCGGCGAACAGATATGGGCTACTTGTTCGGATTCTTGGCTCAGGAAGCTTAATGTCAACCATCAACTCCTTGCGTTACGCCAGCCTTTCGAAAAGAGCGCCCGCTCCCCGGTTCTTCAAGGAGGCGCTAGCCGGCGTAGCTGGGATCTACCTTCTGACTCATGCAGTGGGAGTGGCCGATCTGTGGCTGCACAGCAGTGCTCGATCAGCATCTGTTATTCGGTCGCTCCCGGTCGAGGTCGAAGCCACTTACGGAATCAACTACAACGAGGCGAGATGCGGTCCATTCAACAAAACCGAGCTGCCCTGCCAGAAGCTCATCTACCCCTGGCAGGGTAGTTTATATTGGGCTCTCTATGAACAGTATCTGCATTTACAAGCCCACGACACGATGTCAGACATCAACCCGTATGTGAAGTTGGAGTACATCAATGGAACGACAATTTTGGTTCCTGGTCCCGCCAAAAATTACAAGTCGCAAGGGTTTAATTTTAATACGCATGGACTTCGTGCAGATTGTGTGAACCTTAGGGATCAATGCGAAAGACTCTCTGCGCCTCTGGTCCAATTCCTTGTCCCGGGAAGTACCCCCGTTACCAATTGCTCGAGAGCCGGATATCCGCAAATCCCGTTCCATACTTCTGGAGAGCTCAAGGCTTCAGGGTTGGACACGAGAAATATTAACAGCTTTGTGTTGGGGATCATCGGTGATGAAATCGGAGGAATGAGGTATGTCACGCAGGCGTCAAATAACTCGTAGCTCATGTTTCACTCTTCCAGGAACGGAACAGGAGACTTTTCGTCAGCGTGGACATCCAATCCAGCATCGACGGTCGTTCAACTCCGCTGGCCCAACGTCACTGCTCATGGAACCACAGATACTCCCGGTGTCGCATACCTTAACGCCCTGGACCTATACGCAACATGCAATCTGACATATCTCGACCTTGTTGCGCGCTACGACTCTATAAATGCCGAATGGAACATTTTGGAAACAAGTCTCTCCACGCCGGAACTCGCATCGGTCTTCTGGACGCCGTTGCTTTTCGAACTGGCGGCAGGGCAGCTTCTGCACGCGCTTAGACCGTACATGACGAACAGAGGCGCGCAGGCAATGGAGATTCTCGAGATGTCACTCGCGAGAGTCAATATGGGGCTGGTTTCCCCTCTCATGACCTTCATCCCAGCGTCCGATGTCACGACGACCCGGGTAGTGGCCTTGGGCCTGTATCCTACGGCACCTACCCTCCTCCTGGTCGGTTGCCTTTACATATATGCATTGGTTGCCCTGACGATTTTCCTCTTCGTTTGCACCTCCAACGGCCGAATGATTTTCGTACCTCGCCATTTGATACAGGACCGGGGGCGGGACGAAGAGAGGTCAGCACTTGATGTGGCCCAAACGTGGTTGACAGATCCTTTACCCCTCATTGGATCACTTTTTCCTGGTGGGGATGGACGAGAGGTTGCGCGCTCTGTAGAGGGGGATCTGCTTCGGCAAGTCCATGACAGCGATTGGGAATTGGGCAAAGTTGGTATTGGACTGTACAAGGGGAGCAAGGGAGAGACCATGTTCGGACTTGTGCGCCAAAGCCACTTTCAGTCTCGGCGTTACGGGCGTGTGTTTCCGGTCGCCGACAAGGAGGTTGCACTGCAGGAGAAATTTCCATTTCACGCGAGTGCGGGGATTACGTCGTCGCTTGCGGCAGTAAGGGAAAGGGAATGTTGACGGCTCCAACGAAGCTGTGTACTATTATTTATGCTTCGTTTCCAACTTACACCGACGACCCTCACAGATAGTGATCAGTCTTGCTCCGGGGACCATCAACCGGGGGGGGGGGGTTTAGGCAAGGGAAGTCGATCTAGCGTTGCCTACGTACATATAAGCATATAAGAGTGTCTTGTGGTACACATCTGCCGTCCCGAGGACTGTCATTGTGCGTCGATCTCACTTCCCTAGAGGAGGTGGAGTCTTGATGATAAACTACATCGCTATCCAACATTCGATTATGATATCACGCTCTATGAACTGGGGCCGACCCTTCTCATTCACACTGCACTTGGGCAGGCTTTGATGGAGCCCAGCGATCAGATTCATGTCGGAAGCGAAAGAATGGAGGGCAGCGATTTTAATTTTCTTTCGAGCAATTAGTAATGATGAGTCGGCCGTAAACCACCGAAACGTGCTGGGGCCGGTGCTCAACCAGACGAGAAAACATGGTCGCACCGGCGTATCACCACCTTCAGATAGTCCTTAGCTAGAATTTGGATATATAACTCAGAGTATCGACTTCATTTCTTATGTCCTCCCGTCGACAAGCTGCTGGACGTCGGTAACCCGTGAGTCGGGGAACCTCTGAGAGCAAAGCCCGCATGGAAGAGGTAGCTGCAGGTAGGTTCCACTATCAAGGACAAAGTCCCTCATCGGAGTCTCTGTAATCGTCGCATAATATCTAGTACAGGACAGCTCAGCAATCCAGCCCGTCCATCGCGAGAACACCAAAAATGATTGCTCGATAGCTTAAGCACCGAACTTTCGGTGACCGAAGAGAGCTGCTAGCAGCTATCCCAGTCTTGGGTGACGAGTCTCAGGTCGACCTCTCCGGCAAGTGTAATTGCGATGGAAGTAAATGTCCTTCGTAAGTTACTAACTGTCGTATGTTTGCGTCTAGGGAAACCAGAGAATGGGTTGACTGGCGGGGGGACCCGCGTGGTATAGCTTCTCGTTGGCAGTCCTTCCAGCGAATAGTAGATACCACCGGCTGGAAATAAATAAAATTCAAGCTTCCGGATGGACTCAACTGGGCGTTCAAAGGTGTTGCGTACAGTGCGATGAAGAACACGATCGTGGTCGGGAAGAGGCGGTCGGAAGCTAGGGGAGAGGGAAAGGGAATGCGGTGGACAGTGGAGCAAACTAATCACTATAAGATAGCAGATTATATAACCTCCGGGTAAAGAGCGGTTAAAAACGATGGGGCACTAGAAAGGAGGAGGCGCGGGTGGAGACTGGAGCCTTCAGGGGTGTTGGTCTCACTGTCTGTATTGGTCCCCAATTCGCTGTACAAAATACCCGCTGTAGATCCCCTTGACCTCTTCACCGGCTGTAATGCTTTTCGTCAAAACCCTCCACGGCAATACGACGTCTGGCTCATCTCTGCATTCGAAGCTTGCCAGACCTCCCTTACTTCCGGGGTTGTGTAGAATCACTCTAACCCTGCGTCACGCTTGCGCTGACTTAGGCGCCCTTTACTGTTCCAGTAAGTTGCGCTTACGATACCTCGAGCCCATCCGCTTACCGAAAACTTTGCATCGCGGTCTCGTGGTGACGGTTCCTAGAGCTCTTCACTTGTATTCTAACCGAAATTTTCGTGGAGACGCTCGGCCACGCACATTTACTCATTTGGCTTTACTGTAGGACGGGCGAACGAGATAGTAGGGTTAATCGAGCTTAGAAAAAGGAGTGTCGGTGCACCGGCGAGGGTGGTTTTGGGGTCCTGTGGACGCGGGTCGCCGTCGCGGTGTTGTGACATGGAAAATTGTCCGGCGCTCTTGACCCTCGAGCAAGGCCGATATCATTAAAGACACGCAGAACGCAATTTTGTATTCCATAGGCACATTATCGTTGTGTGCGTGACGGACTCGGTAATAGTGAAGGTAGGATCAGGTGGAGTGTCCGGGGGGTAAGGGTCCTGCGTGCCTGTCCTCATTTTCTCGATAATATTAATGGTTTTGTGAAGCTAATGAAACTAATGTCAAACCAAAAAAAAAACCAAGGTCGCAGGAACAAACTGAATGAACATAATCTGGCGGCCCGAGGATTTTAATACAATCGTAATGTACTGTACATGGAAACGGTGGCAAGAATTGAGAAATGCGTGGTAACAGACAATACGAGAAAACACACAACAACGTGAAATGAAAGTAGTACGAGGACTGGGAGTGAAGAGTGAGGTAATGTAGAATGAGAATGGCAACAACCCAACAGAACAAAACGACGGATATAGCTCTACTCGCAAATGCATTACGCACTACGTGAAGGAGACAGCACTGACACACTAGCCATGTCTCAAGCGACGTAGCGAGCATATCTTACTGCTAGGTGAAAGCAATATCACTTCGTTATTACTGATCCTTCATCGTAACGAACTTATAGAGCGTACCTAGCAGGTTCATCGACACTGTTTTTCGTAATGCCGCTTCTTCGAATCCAATCTGGAGAAACTAGCACCGCAGCGGGGGCATTCGTATCTCTTTGTCCAGTCTCGAGCAAATCTTGCAACCGTGTTAACCAAGCTGGTCTCAAGCACAACGCCATCTCGATCTAGTGCTTCTTCCATTTCAGCTCTGACACGCGGTTCCAATTTATCACCCAAGGCATGCACCGCAATCTGCAGGAGGAACCGATAATCCTTAGCGAAGATTGGGCCCTCTAAATCACCAGATGCTGCCTTAATAAACGAATACGCTTCCTCTCGTCCGTGAGTATCCTCCTGGTGTCGCCGGGCCTCGTATGCTGTGCTGAACAGAAGGGGACAACCATAAAGGCAGCCATTTGTTCGGACAAGATTGGGTTGTAGATGTCGTTTACGTGCTTTGTTAAGGTCGTGATGAGGTCGTCGCGTACGTGTTGGAGCCTCATGCGAGGCTCTCGAGTTTCCCGAGTTTCCCGATGACGCCAAACCCGCAACGTTCGGCAAGGCTCCAGCGTTGATCCTGCGCCGCTTTACCGCTGGCTCATGGTGTACTTCACTGGAGGCTTCCGGGGTCCACGTGCCATCATCTGCGTTGTCCGGAATGTCCCATGCGTCGGTTTCGTACATTGGCGGCTCGGTGGGAATGACATCGGGGGTTTGAGGCGCAGGACTTGCATCTCGTCCAAGGTCGCCCGTCACCTCGCTCCCAATACCATCATCGATATTGTCGGATCCTTGGATAGTGGGACAGTCGAGTTCTGATGCTAGCACTTCAGGATCGTACCCAAAGCGAAACTCGGCATGAGGGACTAGAAGCTCTTTCATGGACACGGTGCGTTGTGGGGGGGAAGAGGTCCGAAAGCGCCTGAGAAATGTGCGATCAATCATCGCAGCGGGATAATGATGAGCGGGAGGGCTCTCTCCAGCTTTCGGGCGCTGGTATGGGTTAATAGGATCGGAAGGATGCTTGAGATGCATTGAACGTTTCCGAGGAATGGATAGGGACTGAGAAAAAGGGGCGTTGCCAGTGACGTCAGCGACGGCCGGCACGCCTTGCGGAACCGTGTTCGTCCGCATGCGTTGGAGGGATGATGTTTGATGTTGGGGGGATGATGCTTGATGAAGAGGAGCAGTGTATCTTGGAAATGGCCCTAATGTAATGCCGGGAAGTAGAGATGATGTAGATCGAATATCGGCATGCAGCCGACGGGCGAACGTTTGGAACACTGCGGGCGACGAAGGATCGCAATCTGGGAATGGGGCTTCTTCCGAGATATCCGGATGCTGGCGACTTGTTGTGTCGAAGAGTGAGATACGGGTAGCTCGGTCATTCCAAGATCTGCCTTCGTCCTCTTCGGTGCCCTCTACCTCCAGGTCAGACAAGACGTCATTATCTCCAACTTCGGTTTCGGGGCTGGTCTTGTATAGGGTTCGAGGAGTATCTCTCCATTCCCCAACCGGCGAGCTATGTAAGTCGCCGCTTGGCGACTGCCCCACAGCAGGATTGGGATGAAATGATGGCGACAAACTCATTCCGTCAGTGAATTCGGTGTCGTCAAGACTGAACGTAAAAGACGAGTAAGATGCTGTTGCAAATATACAAAGGGTTCGGTACTTACTCCAATGTCGGATATGACAACTGAAGTGTGGTAGGCACATTTGCAAGATCTGGTTGTCCTAGGCCAATAGGCTGTTGTTGCATGCAATTCTGTTGTCGCGGTTGTCAGATTAGATCGAAAATCGTGGTATCTGGTGATCTTTCAAAGGGGGTTGTCTGGCAGAGTGCGAAAGGGAGAGTACGTGCAAGAGTGGAGGCTTTGTCCTTTATATATACCCTCTCGGACCGCGGCGGAGTTAAGAGTCATTGTGTGTGTCAGCGCTTGCGGAGCCGCAAAATTCGCGCTGCTGTGCAGAGCATTTCGATGAAGAAAAGTCGGGAGCCTTCGAGAATCGTATTATTCGAGTCGGGCCTAGAGCACAGATCAGGATGTCTAGCGGCCCTAGCCCTGGCTGTCCTCTTGGCTGGATGCTCCCCTCAAGAACCAAGCGAAAGACTTATCATAATCCTAATTGCCCAGGATCATAGAAGGGACTGAGTTCTTCCCGATGCCATCATTGTATACTGGACCTGATATACTTATTCCTAGGAACGAGAGCGCCGGCCGGCGGGGGTTGTCGGGCTCTCGCAAAAATCTCCGGGAAGGGGTTTTAAGACTGGACACTGTCAATTACTCGCTCCACATCACAATTACCTGATTCTTCTCTGCTTCATCGTCGATTGGGTGTTTTGATAATGTCTGCGCATCCCAGAACAGCTTAGACTATCGAGAGACCCCAACCTTAAGCTTAAGAGGGCTGACCCGATAAAATATGTTTAGTCAGACGAAAGTGTCAAACTCAGCGATGAGGTTACAGCCCGTTGGCCGCGGATTGCTCGTCGTCGTCGTCGTCGCCGTCGCCATTTCGGTCGGGTCTAGCACGACGTCGACGCCAACACCTTTAAAATCACAACAATGAGGTACCGCCATCTCATACGAAGTCAAGGTGTTAAGACAACGGGTAAGATGGTAATACTGGCGAGTGGTCAAGGGAGTGTACTCTACGCCTTGGTGGTGAAGATGTCGAAACATTGCCGCGGCTCGCGTTTCGCTCGTCTACAATGCTACATACCAAGTTCTGGAGATTAGTGCCCAATTTAGTTACCACATGGCACCCTACTAGCTTTATAGGTTATATGCTTGTTCTACTAAGCAGGAGCAAGGTGTTCTTTGGTGTCATCCTTACTGTACCGACGCCTGGTCTCGCTCAGCCCTTATCCGAAGTGAGGGAGGGGGTGGCGCGGATAGCTCTTCCCGATCGAAAGGGTACCTATTTTCTTGCTGAATAAAGGTTCTCGATTAGATAGGCCCCTTAAATCTATTCTGACCCAGCGCAGCTGTTTCGGAACCTAATTCCAAATTGCAAGCAAGAACATGCGCAATTCCGACAACGACAAATCACAGCTCCCCTCTGCTAGGTGCTCGTCCTCATGAAATGGAAATCCAGACCGTTTCATTCTCGTTAGGGGAACCATTAGTGTCCTGACTATCAAGCACCTAGCAGTCTCACTAATTATAACAACCTCCCTTGGTTTGGCACAGTCCATGTATTTTCTTCAAGCACATGTATAACGTATTCTCTAATGATCGATAGGCCAGGCCTAGACTGGCAGGCAGTCAGAGGTCTACAGACTAAGTATCTGACACCACCGATCCTATGTGCTTGTTGTGTTGTCTCAGTGTATCATTGTAATAAAAACCTGAGTGCGCGCGATTGCGCGGGAGCAGCCCACCCCTGAGATCGTCAGCATAGCTCGTAATATCTATTGCATCCGATAACTTACACGATTAGGAGCTACGTCTGGAAAACTTTCCGAGTCAGCTTGACGGTCAGATCGTACGCAGGCTTCATCATTCCTGCCGATGGAATGCTGTAATCAACTGGCGGAACAGCACTCCCAGATCTGAGTTCCACTTCGAATCTCCGCAATACGCCAGCCACAAACAGCTTCACTTCGTTTCCAGCATACTGCCGACCAGGGCAAATCGTAGCTCCGCCTCCAAAAGGCCTCAGCCACATGTTGCCTGGTCGTAGCTCCTCGGGGCGCTTGATGAAGCGATCGGGGTCAAACTGTAAAACGTCCGGTCCCCAATAATCTTCAGCTAGATGAGCTACCCGACTGGGCACGAAAACAGAATTTCGGGGATATAGGGTGTACGGTCCAATCGAGGTAGGCTTCTCGACGAGGCGGGTAGAAAGCGATCCAGAGGTTAGTCTCATCGCCTCGTATAAGCACGAGTGGATGAGGGGACAAGATTTCGGGGAGACAAGGTAGGTGATGTCGATATCGGGCTCGTCATTCCCCATTGTTCGACGTTTGAAGGCGGGACTGATCTCTTGAAGGATGCGGTCCTTGAGTCCTAGGGTGGATAGAATATATGCCAGTACCCAAAAGGCGGTAGGGGTCGCATTGGCGTGAAGTCTGGCGGGAATGAGTCAGCCCAGGATCACTTGCACTTTAGTAGCTACCTACGCATGAAACAAAGGGATCTCGCAACCAGCTCGCATTTGGACACTACTACCGGCCTCCTTTAGGTTCTCCGCACGCGCAGTGGCTAGGCCAAAAGCGCCTTCTCTCATCTGCTCCCCATGATCATCATCCCTGACGTAGTCGGAGAAGATTCGGTACAGCTCGTGTCTCGTGTTATATACCTTGCGGAGGAGGAATGGGGGACTTGAAAGGATTTTGTGGAAGCTGTCGTCGAACTCCCAGATTTTGTCGATGAGGTCTGGATGTGCCTCGAGTAAACCAGGTCCATAAATGGCGTTGGTAACAGCTGTAGGAAGAATCGCTCGAGACCATTTATGAAGACCAATCTCCTGTCCGAATTCGCAGGTATCGAGGAGACGGCTAACTTCTAGGGCGGTCCTGCGCGTTAGGTCGTCCAGAGCCGATTCCTGCAGCAGATAACGTCGTGAATAAACGTGCGAGTTCTCTACGACTGTTCCGTTTGCTGCTGTTCCGCCTTTGACCACGTCGCGAAGGGTAGGACTGCCAACGGGCGATCCTAGCTCTAATGGCCGAACTCCATATACAAAAGCAATCCCCCGCTCAATATACGTATCGAAGCTAAGGGCAGTCGAGTTGCGATAGACGATGGTAACGTCAGCAGGGTCGCTCACAACATATGCCTTGTTTCCTGGAAAGCGAAGACTGTACGGTTGGCGACTGGAGAAGTACTGTCTGTCTTATGAGTCAGCGCGATGAGCGAGCAGATCTCGAGCGGAGACGAGACGAACCGAACACGGAAATAAAATCGCTGATTGTCAGCGTATCGAAGGGCATGGCCCAGTCCTATTGACGGTCAGGGAGCAGAGACAGTTATTGTGAAGATCGTGAGCAGGAAATGGGAGACGTTACCTGGAATGAGATATGGGTAGTAAGGTGGTTCGTCGGAGCGCTGGGTTCGATCTCGGATTAAAAGCCAGGCATACAAGCTGAGAAATACTGTCGCAAATGCTGCATATACTGAAAGCTGGTTTTCGGCGTCAAACATCTTGGAAGGGGGTGCGGGAGGGTAGGCGGTGACTGGTGGTTTGTTTCTTTATAGGGACGTCGGTTGACAGCTGAATTCAAGCTCGCTTGTCAAGTTGTGCGAAATGCACACCCCAAAACTCCCTCCCTTTGTGTTGTGTTGTGCGACTCACTCCTTCCCTCGTCCATCAATCACTCACTATAAGCGCTTCTCCTTGCCTCATACTTTGGCCTTTCGAATGAGAGAGACGAAGGCGGGGGGCGATGGTGACGATTGATTCCTATTTAGACTGCGACCGCGCTTTCTTCATGATCAGGACGCCAGGACACCGTTCCTGCCGAAGTACACCAAAACAAAGCGGGAAGAGGACCCTAAATGAGATACAAAAAGTGGGGGCGAGAACTAGGACTGTTGGAGTCGTAGTTGAGGTATCGTAGCAGAAGCAGTTTGCCGTCAGTAGGAGGAGGTGGATATTAATGGAATGTAACAAGGGCGATCCCGGAGCTTTGGGCCTTCGAGTCCTGTCGCTTCGCCAGGTTGGAGGCCCGTCGGAGAGCTGGGACGATCGCAGCCGTAGGGGACACAACGGGCAAGGCATTCGGCAGGATAGGAATGGGTTAGCGATGGGTTAGCATTATTGTTGGAAGGAAACCGAAACCACCAGCCCGTCGGTTGAGGTATGACGACGATCCTAGTCGGGAAACTCGGTTCAGTTCCCTGCGCGCCGGATTCCTGGAGGTGGGCTTCTTCGTGTCGGAGAATGTCGGAGCGTGGAACCAAAGCATCCGATTTTGGGCCGAGTCCCACGAACGTCCCTGGTACGGACCGAGAGGGTCGCAAGTAAGTACTATAGCATTCTGCGACTTCACGCGTAGTGTCTTTCTAATATCCTAATATTCACGAAACACGCTCCTCGATCGCGTTTCCCAAATGCCCCTCGACAGCTTGTGACCGCGCATCACTGGGCGAACCGCTGGCCCTATCCTGCTCGAAGTTAAGTGTTTTTCACGCGTACGCACCATCTCTAGAGCTGACGGTCATGTTGCCTTGCTAAGAATCCAACCAGGAAACCATGGCGTTCCTTGCTATTTCAAAGAGTGACAAATAGTTGATAAGTGTGTGATACTCTATTATCTCACTCTACATGTTTCTAGCTATGAATGAATAGTGCCCATCTTACTTGGATGTTTTGGCTCACTCACGAGGTACAATGGGCCGTTTGGGTGAAGGAAGAACGCTGATTGGTTCCTCCCAGACATCACACCAACCGTGGGACGTCGATGCACGGCATTTTGGGGATCCGAGGCGGGTGGATAGGGGTAGGCGAGCAACCCAATTTTTCATCGTGCAGAAATGGAGAACTGTCATCAACCTGGTTGAAAGAAACTTACAAAAAAAGAATCGCGAAGGGTCTCGGATCCGGGGCCACACAGCACTTTAGTAGCACAGAAGGCAACAAGACATTTACGAGGAAGCACAGATATAATTGATCAGTTAAATGACACAAATAATGAGCTAAGGTGTATTTAGAGATTGACTAGAGAACGATAGCATGGCGGGAAACTGGTGAACAGACTTCGCGGTCTCAACTAGGTGTGCGGAATAGCGCAGAGTGACATCATAGCTGTTCCCATGTACAGTGTACCTGAACATTTTGGGCTGACAAAACCCTCCTTCTGGCTTCGCTCAATCAGAGGGTCGGGGATCAAGGACTATGGTGCCCGACGCGTTGTCACCACTGAGGAGAGCGGCAAACAGACTCCAGAGTTAACCTAGTCCATTTCTCTTGAGGGCACCGTACCCTCACGGTAAGTACCTAGATGGTAAATTAATATTTGTCCTGGGTACCTGAATCACTCTCGCGGGGACGTGATACATAGGGAGTTCTATTTATATGAGTGTATTTCATACGCTTGAATACAGTCTATCTAATTGCATGAGCTGCCGCAAGTAAATCGAACACTTACCTCATCAAAAATGATGCGTCAGTCAAGATCACCGTGGCCCCTGACGGCTTCGGCGTAGAGAACCCTAATCGGATGCCCTAAGCAATGTGGGGTGCCCCATCGGAAGGGACTTCGCGCGGGTTTCTCCAGCATTGGGGTTTCCAAATAGTTTAATTAATGTAGATCCAATCCCCGTGTGCTGTCGCGGCCGATGTGGCCATGGTCTGCGCTGACCGATTCGTCCGACCATCTGCTCTGAATCCCTACGACCAGCGCCTGAGAGCCTTTGTTTGTGGTGATGGGGACAACCCCTACGCGGAGGAAGTCCCTCGTGTCACCCGTCAGGCCGACTTGGTCGGCACACCCCTCCGATCGGAAGGAGTGTCCCAGCAACGCACGAGTTGCCCGTTAGAATTATCCGTTCGGGCCATTCAATTGATATCCCTGTATATAATTGTCTATCGTCTGCACTACCTCAAAACATTGAATCTGTATCTATCTACGTATCGGGATAGACCGAGTAGTCTCAGTGATCGTTCCCATCCTTCTTCGCGGCATAGATCAAGAGGTCTACGACTCTCTTCGAGTAACCCCATTCATTATCGTACCACGAAACCAACTTGACGAAGTTCTTGTTTAACGAAATACCGGCTTTGGCGTCGAAGACCGAGCTGCACTCCTCTCCAATGAAATCGGTAGAGACAACGTCGTCCTCGGTATAGCCTAAAATGCCCTTGTAGTTGTCCTCTTGGGAGGCCTCCTTGATGGCGGTCTTGATATCTTCGTAGGTGGCATCTTTCTCAAGTCGCACAACAAGATCGACGACCGACACGTCGGACGTGGGGACACGGAAAGAAAGACCACTGTTTACAAAAACCATGGGGAAGGGCGGAGGACATTCGCGTAAGAGATCAGCCTGCATGTGCTCGGTCCAACTACGGTACGTACGTGAGCTTGCCATTAAGGGAAGGAATGACTTTGCCAACGGCCTTGGCAGCGCCAGTGGAAGAAGGAATGATGTTGGCTGCCGCACCACGACCACCGCGCCAATCTTTCGCAGAAGGTCCATCGACAGTCTAAAAAACACGAGTAATGAATTGTGCGAAGGATTGCTTAGAACAGCCTGTCATAATTGAGCGTGCACTGATGGAAAAAAGCACTCACTTTCTGGGTTGCCGTAGTAGCATGGACAGTTGTCATCAAGCCTTCAACGATGCCGAACCTGTCGTTGATGACCTTGGCAAGGGGTGCCAAGCAATTCTATTTATTTTAGGGTAGCATCCAAGGAGTCAGATCAACTGCATTTGCCTTTACTCTTTAGTCGGCCCTGTTATGCTAGGGGCAACGCGTCGTGATAGAACGGCCTTTGCCTCCAAACTCGGACCGCAGGAATCTGGGATATGAAGGTTCAAGAAAGAGGATAATACTCACAGTTGTACAAGAGGCATTGGATATAATTTTGTGTTCGGAGTTGTACGAATCGAGGTTGACACCACACACGTACATGGGAGCGTCCGCAGAAGGGGCGGAGATGATCACCTTCTTGGCACCGCCTTTTAGATGAGCGGATGCCTTTTCAATGGTAGTGAAGACTCCCTATAAGGTCATCCAAATTCGGCGTGTCAGCTTTGAGTACACCATTCAAGTTAGAGAATGGTTAGGGCGTACGGTGGACTCGACGATGTATTCGGCACCAGACTCGCTCCACGGTATGGCAGCGGGGTCCCTCTCCTGGTAAACGGCAATGTTGTGACCATTGACGGTCAGGTCTCCAGCCTTCTTGCCCGGCCCAGCTTCGGGGTTGGGAGTGACGGAGATCTCGCCCTTGAATGTGCCATGAACAGAGTCATACTTGAACATGTAGACCTGCGGAGTTCACGGGCCAGGGTGAGTAGGTGGGCAGGGAAACGATGTGGGCGACATGCCATGTATTCAAGGTTGATGAAGGGACTGCATAGGGAGAGAGTGGCGAAGACATTGATGTCAGTGTTTATTCGCCATCTATCAATAACTGGGGTGACTCACTCGTTGACCGCTAAAACCTTAACCTCGTTGTACTTAAGGGCATTGCGGAGGACGATACGTCCAATACGCCCTTGTATAGAGTCCGCCAGCGTCAGATTATTCAGGATTTTCACGAGTGATGAGGCGTACCGAAACTGTAGTATTCATCGTTATCGGTAAAAGGCGCGAAGCGTATCAAGTCAGTAGCTGTGCTCTTCCATTTCCCCATTTGAAATTCCTACATACCCGTTAATGCCAACGTTAACAACCATTTTTCGTTGGGGCGGGTCCAAATGACGAGGTGGAAAGAGATGAGGGGGATGAAGTGAGGAGGACTGAGATCACGATAAGAGAGACGCAGGAGGCTTATCTATTTATTTAGCCGAGCTGGCCACAACGTCATTCTCTCTGGGCCCGCTTGCCCCATAACATAAGCCCCTAATCACGTCTCGTCGGGTTCAGCACCGACGGCCGACGCACGCTTGACCCCTAAGGAGGGGCTGTGTGGTAGCTGCAGGGCCCCAAGGTGGCGAACTGGTCGTTTACGAGATACCCACTCGGGGTATCAATTCCGTCGAACCGAGGTATTGCAAATATTCCTCGTTCGGGAATATTCATCCCTCCATCCCTATTCGAATTCGCCACCCCGTATATGCTCGCCCGAGTGTATGCCGCGACGTATTAGGCCTGGGACTGATAGTTCGCTCAATTTAGCAGGGTGAGCGGCCCTGCTCGTCGCTTTTCCGGAGGGTGGGCATGTGCATTCCGTCAGGATATCTTCTCTTCGGCTACAGCAAGTTGCGCCTTGCCGTTTCTGGGCTGAACTGGCAATTCGGGGTCTCGATCGTATTGCCGACATGCGCGCAGCAAACTCAATGGCCGTACGGCCGATCGGGTCTAACTAAAGAAACGCGGGGTGGGGAAAATCCCGCATCCAGAGCGGCAGAGGCCCGCGGGTGTTGAATTTGCGTTTGGTTGACAGTGACAAGCGGATATAGTTCCAATTAGCTCTCCAGAATCGGACTCGACGCGTTGCGTTCTCTGAGCAAAATCGACGTGCGAAACGCTCCCCACCACTCTCACTGTCAGGGACTTCTGCATAGATTTGAGCAAAGTATTTCTACAGTACTCGTGTAGCTCAAGATCATTTTGGGGATTGTATTCACTTCATTGACATGTAATTCAGGGCAAGAGATGCTGTCCTGGGTGTGGGATACAAGATTCTTTCCCGCAAGTCGAATTTGCTCAAATTTGATGGATCGGGCGTTCTCTGATGAGTAAACCGGCTATATCGTGTACTTGTGAAAGTGATGGCTAGTAGGATGCGTCACCGGAGGGTTCTGGTCCGTAGAGCCTGGGCGGAATATCGTTGGAATGCTCGATTCAGCTGAGGTAAGCATCGGCGAGGACTCACTCAGGTGCAAATTTCATGCTCGACCACCCAAACACCTCTCCAGTTATCTCCACAAGGCGACATGTCCCAAGCCAACCCTCCCGGCACTATCTCTATCACTATTACTATCATCCTTCGTCTAGGACAGCTCTCGCCTTATAATCAAAACTTTCCGTCCAGCCAACGACAAGTTCAGAGCAACCTTCACGAAGCCAGCTGGGCACCATAACCGGTTCAAGACTCCCTAGAAAGCGACGAGAACTTGATATTCTTTGACTCTCTGGGCTAGATGCGTCCTGGAGCAGCATTGGGGGCGAAAGAATCCCTTAGCCGGACCTTGTTGGAGGATACAAGTTGACTTGGTGGATATTGTACGTTCTCGTTTTCCCACCTCTAAGCTAAGAAGCTGCTTACCCTGTCCCTGTGATTGGTGTAGAACAGAGCCTGTGGCTCCTCGATCCGCCTCGTAAAGCGCCTCGTTTGGGTTACGGGGCAGACCAACCCGCCGCAGCGCCGCTAGACCTTCCTCTGAAAAACGCTAACAGGGATGCCCTGCACGACCCTCCCGACACCACAAATCTGCCGAAATCCAAAAACGCCTACTTGTGGAACAAGCAACTACTCGGCCAGTCCCTCGAACTAATGGGTTCACAAGCATCACCAAGGTGCCATGCTTGGGGCAATGAAGAGTATTTCGTGCGAAACGAGGGTCGCCAACAACAATCGCAGGAAGAAATAGCACGAGTTTGTCTCTGGAGGAGATGGGCGGCATCGAGCGGCTGACGACCCGGATGAAGAGTACTTCGACCTCTCCGTCAGGCGGCAATGGAGACGAAAAATACTTTTGGCACATGGAGGAATTTCTCGAGACGATTTGGATCTAGAGAAGCCGCTGCAGCAAAATATTAAGGAGGCGTCTCTTCCACCTGAAGAGTCCAAGCTTTGTCAAACGCATAGGCCATTCCTTCGAAACCTCAGTTATTCGTGGTCTGAAGAGGACCTACGAGAAGTTCTTAGGAAGTATCGGAGATTTAGCATGTAAGGTCTGCTCGAGTCCCCTTTGGCTCCCTCGTCTCGTGAACGGCGCCTTCAACGTATAATGATAATATAGTAGGGACAGCTGATGGCGGCTCCCAACGGGAGATTCGATTGCGAGCTGATTTACTTTTGGGAATAAGTTTCAAACTGAGTATTCTGCCCTTCATCTACGCGCCGGGGCTCCGCATTTCGGGGACTGGTTCCTAACATCTGTCCTCGGTCTCACGTTTATAGATTCATGTACTGGTGATCGACTCGAGGAGTCATCGCGCAAAAGGTGTGTCCCCCAATACATGTATCGCCCCTACAATGGCAAGCTGATTGTGGGACACAGGGACTACATATATTTCCTAGTCCAAAACACCTGATGTTCTTGCTGTATATGAAGTGATGGACAAAAGTACGTTGAAGCTCAACTTGCCCAAGTTAGCAAGAGGTCTGACCAATTCTTCTCTGCATTTAAAAGTCTTCTGGCCTCCCCTCAACACGGTCTGCCAAAGTTGGTCGATGCTACCGAACGTTTGGGCATGGGATACAGTTTGGTTGGGTTCGTTTCACCGGAAGAAGCAAAGAATGCCACGACGGTGATGTGAGGATTTGTGTGGGGGACGGGCATGTGGTGTTGGTTAATTTCGCAAAGAGGAGTGCAGGTAGGGCGGACGAAGGAGCAAGTCGAGGGAATCCGGGGTCGTTTGGTGTTGGGAGCGACGAAGAGTGCGAAGCTTGTCATGATAAACGTGCCTTAAAAGCGTTTAGGAAGATTTGAAAGAGTTATATAGATGCGTTGGAATTTTCTAGGCCTCACCCCCTTCCGCACTGACCTCGTGCTCTTAAACGCGCCTGTGAGCAACGCTCTAGTACTCTAGGTCCATCCGCTCGCCCCAAACAATTCAAGTCGCGGTCCTGCCACGGAGACGCTCAAGCACGCTTATTTGCTTGGCCGGCATTTGGTGTTGGAGCGGGCGAAAGAGAACAAGGTGACAGTGGATGTGGAAGAGCTGAGGGAGAAGGGAAGGCGGAGTTATGCTGAAAGGGGTAAAGTCTTAGGATTGCAGCAAAGAAAGTTTGGGATGGGAGATGATGCTCAAGGTGAGGAGGATGAGAGGGGATGCGAACGGGTGCCGATGTAGGACCGACCAGCGGTTTCCGAATGAACTGTGCTGCATCGTTTTGCGATCAATTCTGGTAGTAGAATGTAAGGCTCTTACGGTTTTCTCCCCACGCCGCCCTTAATTCGGTCGGATGGTCATTATGCCTCCATTGGTCCATCAATCGGTCAATTGGCCCACTAGTTGGTTGCAGGGATCCGGTGCATGTCCGCTTGCGCACGGTGTCTATACATCACTACAACAATCCGAGAGACCCTAAGTAAAAAGGTTCTCGGCGTGGACATACCCTCCTCGACGAAGCCGACAGCACCCTGGTGAATCCAATATTCTTTGCTCAGTTTTCCTCACTACGACCGCATCCTGGAGCTTGAAGAAGTCACACCACTTCCGACCCTCCATCGAACTACCCCTACCATGGGAACGAATTCCACGACGCCGCCACCGCCAGTTGCCATCGAGAGGATGGCTAACTAAGAACATCCATAAGACTTCCAAAGATTAACTACATCCCAGGGAAGCCATGCAGATAAACGTCTGAAGCTAGAGCAAACCAACACCTCAAAATCACATCTATACTCCCGAAGGCAGACCCAGCGTTAATGCTTGAACTGTTGCCCAATCCCCAAATGATTCACGACGGCTTTTCTGAACTCCCGTTTATCCTTGAGCCAACCATAGCCTCAAGCTCGGTCGTCTGTATTTTGTTTCCTTCGCTCGGTGTCATCTGAAAGACGTGCTCTAAGGCAGGGAATGGTTGGATTTCGTTTCTGCTTCGACTATCTCTTCAGCGATTCTGAATCTGGGGCGCTTAGCCGGACTTCGGGCCACTACAACTCGCCTCGTAGTAATAAGCTAGAAGCCTCTCCTGGCCGTTATGGGAGGGGCTTCTACAATTTTGGCGTCGCTCTCGTCGCCTTGTGGTTTATAAATAAATTAATATAAAGCAACAGAACCTCGGATAATTCTATCCAGAGATCCCCTTCTCCGTCAATCCACAACACTCCCTAGGGTGTGGCCTCAGCCGAACAACCCCCCCAAAAGTGTCAGGACGATCGTCACCTCACACAACGTGATCCCTCTTATGGTACTCTTGACCAACACGTCGTGGCGGCGGTGAGGGTAGAAGGCAAACTTGTAACATGAGTAGATACGGTATATATATCTTAGTCCATACGAACAATTTTTCTTTTCTCTCTTTCGGGTCAGGCATCTAATACAAAATGTGTTGCATCAATCCATTATATATATGGATGATTATATTAGGATGGGTTGCTGGATAGAATTATCCGTGCACCAGGCTAATGCGTTGCTTGGTCTATACTTATAACATTATGTTGGTCTGTGCGCTGACCTCTTGCTAAACGCGGTTATGGGTAACCCACACTGAGGCGTGGCCGTTCATAATGTTGCACGTTTGAGTGTGGTTTCCGGCTGCTAGCGTAACTAAACTTCATCGAGTGGCGTGTCCGTTACGCCTGGGGTTATCGCCCAGTTATTATTATTATTATTATTATTATTATTTTGACACGGACGAGGTCTGAAACAAGGGTGTAGTGTTGAGATAAATCATGCACAACTGCTCGCCGATAGCGCCACCCCTTGATTCGGGGGCGGGGGCGAGGGGAACTGAAAAAGTAAGGTAGAGTGTCACATCGGTTCTGGAGCAAATGAATTACGTGGGCCCGAGAATACAGACAAGCTTCGCTGAGAAATGTTCGTAAATGGAATGTGAGGGAGAATAGATCCCTAGGCTGACGTCATGGATGAGTTTTCATTTGGCAATACTAGCGCCAGCAAACTGGAGATATGTTCAGCCTCCGTAATCCGACCAAGGCGAGTACATATATCTCTTACTTCAACGTAGAATGCCGCAGCTTCCTCATCCCGCCCTTGGCTGCGGCGCAGGTGGCCCATGCTCCACAACATGTTCCCTCGACCGACGTCATCGTTCAAGCGAGTGCAAATTTCTAGTGCTTGGTTGTACGACTCTTCTGCTTGGGCGTGTTTGGATTGCTTGCGGTTGACATCTCCCAGTCCAAGCAGCGCGTTGGCTCGACCTTTTTCATTACCCATGCGAGCATAGATTTCATACGCTCGTGTGAGGAACTCTTCCGCTTGATCGTATTTTGATAGATGATGGCAAACAGTGGCCAGTCCGTCCAATGCTTCCCCTTGACCACGATCATCACCCAGACGAGCGTAGACTTCTTGCGCTTGAGTGTACACCTCTTCTGCCAGTGCATGGGTGTATTTGGATTGAGAACGGTAGACGTATCCCAGGCCCAACATCGTACTTGCTTGACTTTGTTCATCACCCACGCGAGCGTAGATATCTTGCGCTCGTGTGAGCAACTCTTCCGCCTGCGTGTCTTTGGATTGAAGGCGGTAAACAGTTGCCAGCCCCTCCAATGCGTTTCCTTGACCGATGTCATTGCCCAGACCAGCGTAGATCTCTTGCGCTCGGGCGTACGCATCTTGAGCCTGGGTGTATTGGGATTGAGCACGGTAGATGTCTCCCAGTGAATTCAACATTTTCGCATGACCATCAAGGTCACCGAGGCGAACGTAGATTTCTTGTGCTTGGCTGACCAACTCTTCCGCCTGTGTGCGTTTGAATTGACGCCAGCAGACTCGTCCCAGCCCATCCAACGCGGATCCTAGCCCGATGTCATTTCCGACACGAGCGTAGAGCTCTCATGCTCCGTTGTACGACTATTCTGCTTGGGAATATTTGGATTGACCATAGTAGACATCTCCGAGCCCAAGCAACGCGTTCGCTCGACCATTGTCGTCACCCGTGCGAGCGTAGAGTTCGTGTGCTCGGCTATATAACTGTTCCCCTTGGATGTAGTTGGATTGAAGGTGACAGACTCGTCCTAGCCCGCTCAACGATATCGCTTGACCGCGCTCATCATCAAGGCGAGTGTAGATCTCTTTGGCTCGGGTGTACACCTGTTCTGCCTGGGTAAATTCAGAACGAAGGACGAAGAGGCGTCCCATGTTTTCCATCGTCGTCGCTAAGTTTTTGTCGTCACTGATGTGAGCGAAGATTTCTTGCGCTTGATTGTAAGACTCCTCTGCCCGAGGATATTTGGACTGCAGGCGGTAGGTGTCTCCAAGAAGCCTCGACAAACCCGATCAATTGGACAATGTTGTTGTGTGACAGCCCAGCCACCACCTCCACTTCGTCAATAAATTCCTAGGCATATTATGTAAACATTACGTCGTGAATAACAGGAACCATTACACTTTACATTACGAGCTTCCTCCGTCTCGACGCTGCGAAGTTTCTTCACTGCCACTAATTGTTCCAGGCTCCAATCCGCACGTTTAAACTTCGCCTGGGTCACGCCTGCCTCTCCACCACTTCTATGAGAGTCGGTTGAGGTAAACTTGATTGTTTTGGAACGAATTAGGAAGCTCGACACGCCTGGGCCATCGAGTCTTTACCGCTGCGGACTTGCCGTCAGTCTTGAACGCTCCATGCAAGAGGAGCTCGGCTCACCGCTGAAGGTTTCTTTGGTATCGGTTCTTGGCTGGACACAGCCATAGCATCTTGGTGGGCGTTCCGATCGCTGCCCTCGTCAGTTCTTCCGCCAATCCCTGACGTTCGATATCTCAAGGTCAGAATGTCAACCCGATTGTATAGCCGGCGCCCGTCCACTGACCAAGGCGCTTCGAGGCAAGTCTTCGCATGATTGAAAGGCGACAAGTGAACTTGTGACCGGACAGCTGTTAGACACGAGAGAGAGTTTTGGTACGAGTTAAATGACTAAGAACAGGAGCAGAAAGCGAATGGTGTTTCGTGGGGAGGGAGGAGGTGGGGGAATGAGTGAGGCGCTTGGCACACGATTTGTTCGTCACATCGGACACTGCCTTGTACACATACTTTAGCTTTCAAGAAGGCGAATCAAAAGGCAACGTAGAAAGGCGCAGCAACCTGCCACGAGGCTCAGGGTGCGTGGGGCACAATCCACCGACGACGCGTCGGCTACTCTTATTCTCATTGACGGCAATGACTATTGACACGCCGTTTGTGTCACGACCGGCAACCGGAGAACTATCCACTTTCTGGGAGAGGACCCGAGGACGGACAGACTGACGGACAGGGTTCAGGACGAACAGGGTGGAGGGCGAGAACCGTTCTCGCGATCGGTACTGATCTGACCCTCCAAGGCTCCAACCGTGCATCGTCAACACCCTCTTCTCCGTTATGTCCGCTGCATCAAGGGCTGATGGCGAGGAAGTAGTACCGTAGTTGCCTCCCCCCTTGTATTCCTTTCTATTGTATTACGGACCACGGTGCATAGGATTACACAATTTCTACTGCCTGACTGGTCCGGTAATCTACAAGAAGGTATCAACGTCCTTTCTTGGTTCGGCAGTCGCCTGCTCGCCCTTGAGGCATTCCCGCCATCCCTTATTTGGAGATAGTTTTGACTCAGGGAAGAAGTTCGATTATAAAACATTCTACTCTTCAAGGGGGAACTTCACCTTATCCCCTCGCTGCCGTCCTCAATGACGAACGACGCGTCGGTGGGCATTATTCTCATTGCCGGCGATGCCGGGGTGACGCTCGTGTGATGTGTCCTGAACCTGTCCGTCATCCGCCCGCAGCCGTCCGAGTCCTCCACAGAAACTGGATACTTCTCCGTAGAGCCCAACCCTCCTTTTCGTCGGAACGACAACGCTGCAATTTTTTTACACTCATATTGCGAGCGCCAAGGACTACCGGGGTATTAAGTACCGTACCCATGCAACCCGACGTCTCGGGGCATTGCACTCTTTGATTGATCTTATTCGGACCTTGGGTACAAGATGCCCCACCGAAATCTTGATAAGCTCGCCTGTGACCTTGATGGGGAAATCAATCCATATCACCAGCGTCGCGGGTGGTCTGCAGGAGCTCTCGGATTGCGCCGGCGATGGGAGCCTAAACTTCAACGGCTATCGGGCTTGGGAAGACTAACGGTAAAGGCCGTAGCATCAGGCAAATGTGAGAAAGACAGGGGCCGGAAAGTAAAACTGGAGACAAAAAAGGGGGGGAACAAAGGCGAGCAGAGTGAAAGGCAAAGCAAGAGATAAAATGAGAGGAGAGACAACCCAGGAAGAGAAACGGACGAGACGTCGGACTCGAAACGGGAACCAATGGGCGTTTAAACACGCCTCGATTTCGGCCAGTTAATACATCACCCTGCCATGACGGGTTCTGGGAATCTGACTTATATGACTATCTGATTGACATTGCCACCCTGTTGTCTGCGACAGCATAGACCACAGTCAGAAATTAAAAATCGCAGGCATTCTGTGATATATCGACTGAGAACAGGGAGAACAAGGGAAATCATCGTCACGAAGACCCCTCAGAAACTCCGACCGGTAAACACGAAGCGTCAATCCAACCAGTAATTAAAGCCTCCCACGCAGTTAGGTTGTCTCGAAGGATGAGGCTGAACTCTCTGTCCAATGTCCATGCGGGATGAGATGGGCGCCTGACCGAGCGCGATACAGCCGCAAGGCCGACCTAGGTGGTTGTTAGTACCTCGGCCATTTATCACTCATTCCGCCACCATTGTATGCCTGTTATGTCCTGCTTTCGACCTGAACACTCTTTCTCTGCTCTCCCTCGATCGATTTCGCTGGTCCATCTCCCCACCTTCCGGTCGGAGGTTTGACAGGAAGTACCTGGATATTATCCCCGCGCACTCTGAGGCTTCGTGATAGTTTGCTCCTTTTGCCTTTTGATTGCCTTGCTCAAAGCTAAAATATGTGTACAAGGCAGTGTCCGATGTAGCGATAAATTCATGCGTCAAGCTCCTCACTGGTTCCCCCATCCCATCCCTCGAAACACTTTTCGTTTTCTGCCCCTGTCTTCAACCATTCTACTCCAACAAAGCTCGTTAGCGTTTCTAATAATTGCGCAGTCAAACGTTCAACGATCACCTTTCAATAATGCGAAGATTTGCCTCGAAGCTTCTCGGTCAGTCGAACGACCTCGGCCGTAGTAAGGTTACCGTCCTGACCTCGAGATCTCAAATCCCAGCGATCGGCGGAATAACTGATGAGGGTTACGACTGGAGCGCCTACCAAGACACTATCAAACTCATCCCGAAGACATCTTCTGCAGTGAGCCTAATTCGTATTGCACGGAGCGTTTAAGACTCACGGCAAGCCGGTAGCGGGAAAGACTCGATGACCCGGGCGTATCGAGGTTTCGCATTCATCCTAGGAACATAAAGTTCACCTCAACTGATTCTCATGGAAGTGGTGGTGGGGCAGACGTGACCCAGGCAAAGTTTAGACGTACTTTCTGGGGCATTGAACAATTAGTAGCAGTGAAGAAACTTCGAACCATCAATGTAGGGGTAGTTTTTCTGTTATTAACGTTAGGATACTGAAAGAATATGCCTAGGAACTTATTCACGAAGTGGAGGTACTGGCGGCGCTCTCACACAAAAACATCGTCAAGGTAATCGGATTTGTCGAAGACCTCGAAAAGGAAATCGCGTGGCTTGTTTTGTCTTGGGAGTCAAATGGGAACATTAGCGATTTCCTCGCCAAAGCAGATTGGAAAATTCCCGAACGCGTTTCCCTTGTAAGCGAGTATATATGCCGCGAACGAGACTCGTGACCAACCAACACGTGTTTTTTTCTTCAGATCCAGGACACGTTTGAGGCCATCCGTTATCTTCATACTTGCCAACCACCGATTTGTCATGGTGACCTGAAGTCGGTGAGTTGGGGTATATCCAAATCCACTTAGGGCATCGCATCTCATCTAACCATGCTGCAGCGTAACATTCTTGTGAACTCTTCGTACCGGGCGATCCTGACCGACTTTGGCTCGGCTCGTGCAGTCATTGAGTCGGAAGACGGGGTCATAGATGACGACGACGGGCACCAGATGCCCGAAGGTGCAACCACAGCTCAAGCTGGCCGTCCAATTCACATCACTGCTGCTGGGAATCAGCTGAACTTGACGGGTCCCGCTTGGTCACTTAGCTGGGCTTCTCCTGAAGTCGTCAATGGGAAGCGGCCGAGTTTGTCGAGCGATATTTGGGCAGCTGGCTGGGTCAGTTGGGAGGTAGGCGAATAGTCCTGGCGATCGCCAAATCACGCTGACTAACGCTCCGTTAGTTGATGACCAACAAAACTCCATTCCCTGAGGTTGAACCTTCGGGCGATATTACCATGATGGTGATCCAGGCACGAGTTCCTTCGTCACATGAGGAAGCGCAACTGGCGCCGATTGTTGCCCTTTGCAGCCTGATGACAGATTGCTGGGCATTCAATCCCAGAGCTAGACCAGACATATCTCGGTGCTGTAATGAGCTGAATTGGATGGTGAGCTCTTGAATAGCTTCAGTACCACTCGTCCTAATGCTCATCCCATCGTAGTCGTCGGGGCCCCCCTCAGGTCCCAGAGCGGCGTCCGTCCGGCTTTTACTCCAGATGGGTCAGGTTCAATGCAAGCAGACTAGCTATGACGAGGCCGCTTCCCTGTATCAGCAGGCCCTATCTCTCGCGACCTCCGAGGGCAACCAAACAGGGGCTGCAACTGCGCTGATGTTCCTTGGGGATGTCTACCGCTTTCGATCCAACCACGGGCAAGCGGAAGAGCTGTACATCCAAGCTCAAGAAATCTACACTCGCATCGGTCACGACCTGGGTCGAGCAAACACACTGGATGGGCTAGGACATCTGTACCGCTCTCAATCCAAGTACATCCAAGCAAAATATTCGTTCACCCAAGCGCAGGAGATCTACTCTCACATCGGCGATGACCTGGCTCGGGCGAGTACGTTTACCCAGCTAGGAGACGTCAACCGTCTTCAATCCGAATACAGTCAGGCAGAAGCCTCTTTCATCTCAGCAGAGAGAATCTACTCCCGCCTCGGTGATAACCGGGGATTAGCAAAAGTGTTGCGAGGCCTGGGAGAGGTATACCTCTTACAATCCAAATACGCAGACGCAGAAGAGGCGTTCACCCGGGCGCAACAAACCTACACTCGCATCGGCGATGACCAGGGTCGAGCGAACACATTTTATGAGCTGGGGCGGACCCGTCGTTATCAATCCAGATATCCCGAGGCAGAAGAGCTATACACCCGAGCGCAAGCGATCTACGCGAACGTCGGTTGTGTTCAGGGTCAGGGGAACACGTTGTTTGCGCTAGGAGACCTCTATCTGTTTCAATGCAAGTATACACAAGCAGAAGAGTGGTTCAGCCGAGCCCAGGAAATCTACACCAACGATTGTCATGTCCTAGGCCGAGCGAATGCTATCTATGCCATGGGTCTCGTACGCCATAACCAAGAGCGTAGCATTGAGGCTGCGACATACTATGTGGAGGCAAGAAATCTATATACGCAGCTTGGTAGGAGTGATATGAGCGAACGTGTCTCCCGTTGGCTCGCGGATGTTTCACCTGATCAAAACTCATCAACGACTTCCCCTCACGTACCCGTTGCCTCTGATATCTCATCTACCAACCTTCCCGGAGAAACCATTTCCCAAAATTTCTAGTTCCTGTATCCTTTCATTACGCTTTAGCGGCAAGTTCCTACGAAATACAAATACCAAATCCGATCTTTCGGCTTCTGCTTTACCTCTTCCGCTTGCGGGTTTTTGAGTGAACAGATTTATTAATTCAACCTATGACACTCGACCTGGGCTAATTCATCAAATATTGTGAAGGTTAATCTGGAGGCGAGTTCCACGTCGCACTTAGGAGAACAGGGACTGCGGGGGAAACCGTGAAGATCCTCATCAACTGCGGCTCACTCATGCCAGCAATCTGAGATCAGCTGCTCGCGAGTTGGTCTTTTGCTAAGTGTCCTTCTAGGTGAAGCCTAACGACCATCTCCGCAGGGTGGGAGGAGGTAAGCCGAGGAGAAATCCTTGCCCCGCCTCGGATCCTGAGGGCAGCAAGGGTGAGAGATAAGCCTCAAACACCCGAAACTGCACTCCATGTGCACGTTTGAGGCTTATCGCAAACCGCCCGGCCCAATGCACATGGAGTGCGGTCTTGTGCTCCTCGGGACACCCGGTCTAATGGCAGAGGAAATATGTATTGCATGCCATATCTAGCTGCGTGTTGATGCAGTTTGGTGCCAAACGTTGCTGGTCCCACGGTTGGGACTACCAAGGAGTTAGACCAAACTGTTGGTCCGAATTACTACATGGGAAAAGGTCAAAAGATGGTATTGGAAACTTGCAGCAGGTACTTACACAGGATATTTTAATTCAGGAAAGGTTCGCTTCAGTTTGTACAGCATTGCAGATCACATGACGGGGATGAACGTGTGGCGAGATATCAGAACTGAACCCAAACCCGCCCCCCAAATCGGTTCGAAACTCCGCTTGAACCTGCCCTGCTGAGTAAGCCGCCAAACCTTTCGAACGATAAGGCTCACCTCGCATCATGTGATGCACCTCGAGCTCAGAAGAAAACAAACACGAACACGACCATTGCATACGGAGGCCCAAGGGGGGGCGAAGGATGTAGGGGCGCCCGCGTACCGCAACAACGAGTGCATAGTTAGATGATTGTAACTACATACCCTTGTTTCTGATAAATATCTGGCTCTTTGCGTGGAACCCCCTTGCCGCATTGATATAGTAACGCATTGCAGTTAGACCACGCGTATGCATATAATGTATTTTCGCAATGTGCATAATTATATCATCTAAGTCATTGTACATTGCTATCTAGCCGGTACGCGGGCGCCCCTACATCCTTCGCCCCCCCTTGGGCCTCCGTATGCAATGGTCGTGTTCGTGTTTGTTTTCTTCTGAGCTCGAGGTGCATCACATGATGCGAGGTGAGCCTTATCGTTCGAAAGGTTTGGCGGCTTACTCAGCAGGGCAGGTTCAAGCGGAGTTTCGAACCGATTTGGGGGGCGGGTTTGGGTTCAGTGATATCAGAGCACCGGCGTTAATGGACTTCACCTGCTTTTTGGTGATATAGTCGGTGACATAAAATGCCAACGCAATCACCGCTGCTCCGCAAAGCAACAGCTTTGTGTCATTATTGGCACCCGTGCATAAGGCCACTGCAGGGCACCATGTGTTCAACCATTCGAAGGTCTGTTTAGGTTCCCACTCGCCAGCCTCTGAAACGAAGTCCGTCCCCGAGTGTAAATGGTGCGCGGCGCTTATTTAACAAACGCGAGATGTGTCTATGATTATAAGTAATACGGTCTGACGAGGAAATAACAGTGCGTAGGACGTGCGCGGACCTGTAGCGCCTCCATTGGCAACACAATAATGACATACAGGTGGGTAATTAGTACGTTTTGAGAGCGTGAGCGGTAGCAAGCAAGTGAAATTTGTCCTGCACGGTCACCCACCGCCGCCGCCATCGACGACCCCGGGGCGGTCCAAAGTACGACGGTCCCTGACGGCGACAGTGGGATCTCACGGTCGCGTGAGGGCACAAATACAGAGTTAGACCCTGAGACCCTTGGAGTTTTGTTCGGGTGAGATCATTTCCGAGGGTGTGTTATGGGTTACTGGCGGAGGGGGGGGGGGGCCGCTGGATAGAATGATCCGGATATTTTGAAGCAACCAATGAACCCGCATCTTGTTGCTTTCCAGTGATCTTGTATGACCCGCCGTCTTACCCACCCCTTAAAACCACGCCATATTAATATATACGTGTCTGGGGTTCCCAAGTTAGAGCGAATAGGGGTCTGTACCAAGTGATCATCTTCCATTGCCAAGCGCCGTCTCTTTTGATGTCCCAAGTAATTTCTCCCCGTTTTTCCATGACAGGAGGTTCGATTTGGGCTTCTATGGATAGGAAGCCGGCGTGGCGTATTTGGAACGTCGGGAGATGAGCAGCGCCTGTCAGGCTGCACAGTCTATGAATCTCTCTTCTATCACGTCGAGTGTATTCACGGTCGGCTACTTCTCTGCCATTTCTCCGTACAAACGGAAAATTAGGACCAGTTGCGTGTTCTCCTAGGTGCGATCCGATCAAAGGCTCTTTGTGGGCAAGGCACGGCCTCAGCAATAAAAATTAGCTCGAGGAAGTGAGAGAGCCACAACGACATGAAACGGTGGAACAAACATGACAATTCGATTCTATTTGCAATTTTAATTACGTTGATAGTGAGATGTCATCGACTTAGGACGAAGGCTTCTGAGGGATGCGCTAACTATGGCGAGGGAAGATACATACAAAGCCAGTCAAGTTTTGGAGGGCCCTTGAGAAAGGCCCAGACCCAAATCCGACGGTGGCAATTTGCTGTGCATTTCTTCGGCCTCGAGTACTTGATCAAGAAGCTCGCCTGCTTGACGCATGCCACCTTCATCATCAAGGCCACTTGCTATCCATGAAGCATTCGCAATGAACGCCTTCGCTTCACCATACCGAGCTTGGTGGAACCGGAGTCGACCAAGAAGGAATGATGTCACCAATTGACCCTCCTCTCTCTCAAACCTCGTGAAAAGCTCCAGCGCGGTGGTAAGTGGACCCTCTGCCTCTGAATACTTGGCCCGCGTTAGGTGGAGCCTTCCCAGAGAGCATAGAATACAGGCTCGGCCCCAATCATTGTCTTTTCTTTTGTAGATCTCCATAGCTTGATTGTATAATGTTTCCGCATCTTCCAAGTCGGATTGCGATTCGTTTAGTTCCCCAAGCCCAGCCAGCGTGATTGCTAGGGACATGTCGTTGCCGAGGGTTTTGGAGACATGAAGTGCCTCGGTCAAGGATTGTTTTGCATCTTCGAATCTGTTCGTTGTGCGTTGTATATCTCCTAGCGCGCATAAGGCGTTCGCACGGTTCATGTCGTGGCCGATGCTCTCGTAGAGGGCAAAGGCTTGCGCGTACAACTCTTCAGCCGTCTCCAGCTTAGACTGCGCACGGTAGATCCCTCCAAGCGCAAAGAACACGTTGGCGTAATCCACGTCGGTTCCAACGCTTTCGCAGAGTTCCAATGCACGGGCGAAAGAGTCCTCCGCCAATTCGTACTTGGAGCGGGCGCTGTAGATCTTTCCGAGCGCAAACCATGCGCCATATTGGCCCCAAATATCTCCGATATTGGTATATATAGCCATGGCCTGATTTATGTGCTGCTCGGCTTCAGGATACTGACACTGGGCTTGGTGAGCATGCCCCAGTTGACGTAATGCGTCCGCTTCGCCCCAAGCATCTCCTATGCGTTTGAATAGGACTAGCGCTTCGTTGAGGTACTCCTTTGCCTCGTCGTACTTGGATAGATCGAACTGTAGGGCTCCTATCGCTCGTAAGGCGCTTCCCATCGACCGCTCATCTCCAGTCGCTCGGGCGATGGCCAAGCCTTCGTTTAACGCGGTTGAAGCTTCGTCATACCTGCTTCCTCGTTGGAACACCTCTCCAAGTCCCAGTATAAGTGTAGCTGATCGAATTTTTGAACCTCCATCCCTGCTAATCGGAACAACCGAAGGCTACGGCAGAACTAGGGGTTAGACCGCGGTGGAGATGCGGGTTTTTGACCTACCAGCCCTTCCAAAACTATTTGGCACCCTCTTGCAGTCGGCCGCGTCTCCGGGCCTAACTTCCAGCAACTATTCATGACCTTGCAGAGTTCCCGGATCTGAGATAATTGGGCGTCTTCGCGAATCTGAGGAAGTTGTCCCTGAACAACTCTCACAACGAGACCCGGCAGAGTTGAGATTTCCGGAAACGGGTAATCATCCGTCATAATCTTATAGTGGTTCAGTAAAGTAAACAAGCTTGAACGCGGTGCGAGTCCAGATTCGAACCCTTTAGCTCACCTCCCAACAGATCCAACCCAATGCCCATACATCGCTAGCAAGATCAGGGTATTTTCCGCCCATCAGCTCAGGAGATGCCCAACGGAAGGATACGCTTGGTCCTGTAAGTGTTAAAGTCATGTCGGAGTCAGACAAGACAGCCTCGAGGGAACTGTCAACATTGGATCCGACTCGACCGGCTGGCGTCGATTGCGAATCTGCTTCATTTGATTTTCCGGATTCGTTCTTCATGACCCGAGCAGAGCCGAAATCCGTAATTACCGCTCGATGTAAAGAGCTCACAAGAATGTTTAGCTGAAGAGCTCTGGCTTAGAAACAGCTGGCTTCACTGCTGCGCCCCCTCGCTTACCGACTTAAGATCACCGTGGCAGATCGGAGGTTGCCGGCCGTGAAGGTAGTCAAGTCCAGCTGACACGTCCTTTATCTGAATTCGACCGTGGTCAGATATAAACTGTTGCCTGATACTGAATTTGCCTTGCGTCACTCACCAAAGAGATGCGCTCTGGAATTTCCCAATCTCCAGAGCGAAGGAACTCACGAACGTTCCCATTTGCTTTCCAGGGCGATACAATCCAGGCAACTTTATTCTGTAAGTCTTCCACAAATCCCAGGACTTCGATGATATTCGGATGAGAAAGGCCGTCTACGATGTGGAATTCGTTCACAAAGGCCTAAGGGCGGTGGGTAAATCGAGGAAAACGAAGTAGCGAGATCAAAAAGCAATACCTCGAGAAATTTCTCCATATTATCTGAGTCTTTGTTTTCAAACTTCAGCCTCTTTACTGCCACTTTTCTTCCAAGGCTGGTTGCACTTCCCGGAGTAAAGCTTGCCACCATAACGTCCCCACAACCCCCAGAAGCCCAGTAACCTCTATCACAAAGCTCGAGATCTTCGATGGGTATTCTTTTTTCTGAGAGATTGGTCAGAAAATCCCGCTGCATTTGCATCGATCACTCAGCGGTTTGTAAGGCATCCTAATGGGGGAGGTCGAGCTCACAGCGGATAAATTGGTTCCCTCCAGCTTCATATGTTCATTCGTATCGTTTGCCTGGGATTTAGTTGGTCTTTTGGAGTCTTTTGGATGTCTGTGGTTGGGCGTTGTCTCGGTGGCAACCAACAGTAATGGCTTCGTCGTGATTCAGGGTGCGCGGGGACAAGACGCAGATACTTCCCGTGCCAAACCCTCCAACCGGATCCGAGGGTGGGTAAAGGGACCAGCGAAACCGATCGAGGGAGAGGAGACAAAGGGAATCCAGGTCGAGACGGAACGGGCCTATAGGGGGATGAGGTAATTACAACCACCGGTTGCGGCCATGCGGCTGCATCGTGCTCGGTCGGGCGCCCATCTGATCCTACAGATACATTAGGCGCAGACTTCACCCAGACCTTAGTGACAAGCTAACTGCGAGAAAGGAATGTAAATTAGATGGTCATAGTACAGGTCAAATTCCCCAAACCCACCACCGCAAGGTGATGGGTCAACCGACAGGAATTAAGGTGTCTTTAAGTGCCCACAACAGGACACAAAGCGACGTTTGGGTTTTTACTGGGATTCCGGCAAAACTCCGTCGCGAGAAAACGCCGTTTTGTCCGCCTTCTCGTCCGTTTCTCCTCCTGGGTCCTATCTCACACGTTTTCTCTTTTGTTTTACCTTTCACACTCTGCTTTCGGAGATAATATTGGCAAGCGAGGCTAACGAGGTTACTATGTCCGCGAGCCGACGCACCTACGTACTCCGCCGCAGATGCTCGAGAGGCGGGTAAGCTAACAACATTCACAAATAAGCCCCCTCCCGGGCCGATACACGGTAGGCTCACGGATGTAAGCCCCTTAGCTCCGGCGCGAGCTCCTCCGCTAGGAGGCGCTTAGGACAAGGTGCCGCGATTTGGGGGGTGACTTCACCCCTTCACTTCTCGCCCATTTCAGTCCAACTAGTCTCTATATTTGGTATTCAGGCAGCATAGAGGTATTAAAAAAGGATCGCGGTGGCTAATCCGTGAGGAATTCTCTGGTTCGTGTGTCGCGCGGGGTGCTTTCGGGGGGAGGGATAAAAAGTGTCGCGTCGGAAAGAAACAAGCAAAGTGCTATTCGGCTTTTGGGCTATAGACGCCAAACTTGGACATAAGTTTTAGTTTCAGATTTAGATATATCATGTGGAGTTTGGCGGTCATCAAGGCTCTAGGAGGACTTCGACGGTCGCATCTGCTTCCCGCTCTCCGCCGGGGAGAGCCCATCGGCAGTCCCTGCCGCCCTGACCAAGCTTAAATCTCCTCCGTTTTCAGTCTAGTATGCAACCTACATGTTAGAAATGCCAGAAGCGTACATTCCAGCGACAACTCCACGGTCAAGCTTTTCGTTGGCCTTTGAGGAAGGGGGGTCGTCGTAGCCAAGCAGCTCCTCACGAGCGTGGGAGCACGATGTGGCGTTCACCCCTCGAAGGGATTGTACCCGTAAAATCTCCTCAGATAATTATTTTCGAGCCACAGAAATTGGCTTAAAGGTCCAAAACATAGTATCCTACTGAGTTCAGAGCTCTCCCCCTCATTGTTGTGTGAGGGGAAAAAGTTATAACGGAAAATTGGGATGGTCGGGATGGCGAGGTCTTGATGCACCGCTATCGACATTATTTTTCCACCTTGCGCCTCCATATCTTGCAGAATGGCTAGAAAAGATATTTACTGCAGTTTATATTAATTTCTTAAGCTAGGTTAAGGTGTGGTGATGAAGGAAACTGGGGTGGAAGTGACCCCGTCGACGCGCGCACCTTGTCCTCAGCCCCTTCTAGCGAAGGTGCTTCGCCTCCGGAGCAGGGGCTTACGTGTGAACCTAGATACACGGGAGACATCGTAGCGGCGCAAGCGCCAGTCCCCGATTCTACAAGAGAAATTAATCTCCGAGTAACGTGAATACGCAGCGTTTAGACCAGCCATAGGAGGCCGTTGAATTTCCAGTAACCGTTTAAGCGTGGGACGGAGGGGCGCAGCAGTCATGAAAAGCTCGCCGTGCATTTCAGGAGACATATAGTGCACACTCGTTGCATCTCTCGCTTTGACTGAATTTTCCGTAATTTTGAGTGTTCCTATACACGTGGTCATTGGGAACGACTATTGTGCTTCCCCTCGGCCCGGTGGTAATAAAATAGACGGAATGATCGCCAAAACGTATAATAGCTCTACAACAACATTCATTCATGCATTACACGCTCCATGGCACTTTGTAATTAGTCTTCTCTCAGCTCGTCTCTGATATATATATATAGCTGTCCAGACCTGCAGTCGAACGTGATTCCGATGCCCTAATCGGAGGCAGAAAATATGCTCGATTTCGCCCGCATAAGTATGACCGCCGAGGAAGGAAAACGAAGGCAAAAAAAAATTGCTGTGCCAGAAACGTGGTCGGAGGTTTCAGAGCTTGAACACACGGAACCAACGGGCGAGAGGGATCAAGCACCATTTCGCCGAGTTTCACATCGACACGGGGGCGAGCACACGAGCAGCATGTTCGGGACGGTCGGTAATTAGTAACCGAGACGTAACATTTCAAAGTAAACTCTTGAGAGGGTATCTGAGACCACGCAGATAGTTAGCATTCGAAGCAGCAGCGGTAGCGGCTGAGTTGGCGGCGACGCGACGAGCTTCTTTAGTCGGCTCCTGGCGAGATCATCGCGCACGTCGGGAGTTTCGGCAGCAGATCGAGCCTTGACCGCATCTGATTTCACTCCTTGTTTGATCGCGAGTAAGCGAGCGCGTTCACTCTTTGCTGCGGCATCACCCACAAACAAAGCATCTAAGACGAAACCAAAATACGAACGAAGCCTCCCTTCAACTTCTGACGAGACTAGCTCTGACCCGAAAAGCCTCCGTTCTCAAGCAGGACAAAGTAGTCTAGGACGACCGCTTCCACATATTTTTTAGTCCGCTTCGGGACCTTCAGACCAAGAGGTACACGCCATTCTAGCTGTTTAAACGACAGATGTCCAATACGTTTCAACGACACCTCGCGAGGGGTAGATAGCAGAGCTCGTAACACTCAACCTAGCCAACGGCCGTCAACGGCGACTAGGGGGACGGAGTGTGAGGAGGGGAGCGAGGAGAACGAGAGGCATAGATATAGTGCTACGAAAAGGGGGTAGGCACCGAAAATTTACGAGTGGGCCCGATGAAAGTGCGGTGGCGTGAGATTTCATGCGACGGTTCCTGGAAATCACGTTCGACCTCGATAAAACCCTCCTCTACTGCGTAGAATCGGGGATCTGAAGTGGCACAGCAAAGCAAAGAGTATAAGCAGAGGATGGGGAAAAGAGGGCGAACGGTAGGAACGGACCAAGAGAAGGGAGATGCATTGCCAAATGATGAACGAGAGTTTGACTAGCGAGCAAAAGCAAAAGAACGGATGTAGAAGAGGAGACAAAAGGTGGGGAAAGAAGTCAAGCTTAAAACAAAAGCGAAAACGTGTGAGATAGGGCCCAGGAGGAGAAACGGAAGAGAAGGCGGACAAAACGGCGTTTTCTCGCGACGGAGTTTTGCCGGAATCCCAGTAAAAACCCAAACGTCGCTTTGTGTCCTGTTGTGGGCACTTAAAGACACCGGCCGCTTAATTCCTGTCGGTTGACCCATCACCTTGCGGTGACGGGTTTGGGGAATTTGACCTGTTCTATGACTATCTAATTTACATTCCTTTCTCGCAGTTAGCTTGTCACTAAGGACTGGGTGAAGTCTGCGCCTAATGTATCTGTAGGATCAGATGGGCGCCCGACCGAGCACGATGCAGCCGCATGACCGCAACCGGTTGTTGTGGTTACCTCATCTCCCTATATGCCCGTTCCGTCTTGCTCTCGACCTGGATTCCCTTTGTCTCCTCTCGACCTGGATTCCCTTTGTCTCCTCTCCCTCGATCGGTTTCGCTGGTCCCTTTACCCACCTTCGGATCCGGTTGGATGGTTTGGCGCAGGAAGTATCTGCGTCCCCGCGCACCCTGAGGCCTCGCGATAGTTTGCTCCTTCATGGTATGTTGCCTTTGATTGCCTGGCCCAAAACTAAAGTATGTGTACAAGGCAGTGTTCGATGTGACGATAAAATCGTGTGTCAAGCTCCTCACTCATTCCCCCACCTCCTCCCTCCCACGAAACTTCTGCTCCTGTTCTTAGTCATTTAACTCGTACCAAAACTCTCTCTCGTTTCTAAAAGCTGTCCGTTCCAAAGTTCACTTGTCGCCTTTCAATCATGCGAAGACTTGCCTCAAAGCTCCTTAGTCAGTGGACGGGCGCCGGCTATACATAATCGGGTTGACATTCTGACCTTGAGATATCGAACGTTAGGGATTGACGGAAGAACTGGCGAGGGCAGCGATCGGAACGCCCAGCAGGATGCTATGGCTGTGTCCAGCCAAGAATTGATACCAAAGAAACCTTCAGCGGTGAGCCGAGCTCCTCTTGCACGGAGCGTTCAAGACTGACGGGAAGTCCGCAGCGGGAAAGACTCGATGGCCCAGGCGTGTCGAGCTTCCGAATTCGTTCCAAAGAAATCAAGTTTACCTCAACCGACTCTCATGGAAGTGGTGGAAAGGCAGACGTGACCCAGGCGAAGTTTAAACGTGCGGATTGGAGCGTGAAACAATTAGTGGCAGTGAAGAAACTTCGCAGCGTCGAGACGGAGGAAGCTCACAATGTAAAGTGTAATGGTTCCTGTTATTCAAGACGTAATGCTTACAGAATATGCCTAGGAATTTATTGACGAAGTGGAGGTGATGGCTGGGCTGTCACACAACAACATCGTCCAATTGATCGGGTTTGTCGAAGATCTCCAAAAAGGAATCGCTTGGATTGTCCTGTCCTGGGAGCCGAATGGGAACGTTAGCGATTTTCTTGCTCAAGCAGACTGGCAAATTCCTGAACGTGTTTCACTTGTAAGCGAGAGCATGCCGTGAAAGAGGCTCATGACCGACCAATGCGTATTCTTACTTCAGATCCAGGATGCATTTGAGGGTGTTCGGTATCTTCATACTCACCAACCACCCATCTGCCACGGTGATCTGAAGTCGGTGAGTCGGTGTATCCAGATCCACTTGGGACCTCACGTCTCACCTAACAATTGCGTAGCTGAACATTCTCGTGAGCTCTTCGTGTCGCGCAATCCTCACCGATTTTGGCTCGGCTCGTGCGGTCATTGGGCCTGAAGACGAGGTCATAGATGACGAAGGCGACCCTCAGATGCGCCAAGGTCTGACTAAGAAGCAGCTTTGCCCTCCAATTCAGGTCAATCCCGCGGGTAATCACTTGACCTTGACCGGCCCCGCTTGGACACTTCGCTGGGCGCCTCCTGAAGTCGTCAATGGGAAACGACCGGGTTTGTCGAGCGATATTTGGGCGGCTGGCTGGATCTGTTGGGAGGTATGTAGGCAAATACGCAATTCGCTTCTGGCGATCGCCAATCACGCTGACTGGCGCTATGTTAGGTGATGACGAATAAAATTCCATTTCCTGACATTAACCATGAATGGGGTATCAAATTGGCTGTGATCCGCGGAAAGGTTCCTCCGCCACACGAAGAGGGGCAGCTGGTGCCGATTCGTGCCCTGTGTAATCTGATGACGGATTGTTGGGCCATGGATCCCAAAGCTAGACCGGGCATATCTCAGTGCTGTAATGAGCTGAAGTGGATGGTGAGCTCCGCACTAGCTCCAACATCACCTGTCTTAACGCTCATTCCATCCCAGCCGTCAGATCCACCTTCAACTGGGGCTCCGTCCGTCCGGCTTTTACTTCAAAAAGGTCAGATTGAGTTCAGAAGGGCTAGCTATGAAGAGGCTGCTTCGCTGTTCCAGCAAGGACTATCTCTCGCGACATCCCAAGATAACCAAAAATGGGCTGCGATTGCGTTGAGGTTTCTTGGAGACACCTACCGCCTGCAGTCCAAATACTCTCGGGCAGAAGAGTCTTACAATCAAGCGCAAGAAATCTTCGCCCACATCAGTGACGACAAAAACCAAGCGATGACGATGGAAAGCATGGGACGCCTCCTCGTCCTTCGTTCTGAATTTACCCAGGCAGAACAGGTGTACACCCGAGCCAAAGAGATCTACACTCGCCTTGATGATGAGCGCGGTCAAGCGATATCGTTGAGCGGGCTAGGACGAGTCTGTCACCTTCAATCCAAATACATCCAAGGGGAACAGTTATATAGCCGAGCACACGAACTCTACGCTCGCACGGGTGACGACAATGGTCGAGCGAACGCGTTGCTTGGGCTCGGAGATGTCTACTATGGTCAATCCAAATATTCCCAAGCAGAAGAGTCGTACAACGGAGCACGAGAGCTCTACGCTCGTGTCGGAAATGACATCGGGCTAGGATCCGCGTTGGATGGGCTGGGACGAGTCTGCTGGCGTCAATTCAAACGCACACAGGCGGAAGAGTTGGTCAGCCAAGCACAAGAAATCTACGTTCGCCTCGGTGATGATATTGGTCTTTCTGCAACGTTACTTAGTTTGGGAGCCATCTATTGTTTTGAGTTCGAATATACCCGAGCGGTAGAGGTGTACACCCGAGCGCAAGAAATCTCCACTAGCCTGGGGGATGACCTCGGTCAAGGAAACGCACTGGATGGACTGGCAACTGTTTACCGTCTTCAATCCAACAATGCACTGGCGCAAGAGCTGTTTAATCAAGCGCAAGATATCTACGCTCGCCTGGGCAATCAAGAAGGTCTAGCCAGCACGCTATCTGGACTAGGAGAGGTTTACCGTTCCCAATCCGAATACACCCAAGCCAGAGAGTCGTTCAGCCGAGCGCAGGAAATCTACGCTCGCATAGGGAATGAACGAGGTCGATCAAATGCGCTCATTGGACTGGGAGATGTCCACCGCAATCAAAGCAAATACGCCGAGGCAGAAGAGTCATACATCCGAGCGTTAACGATCTGCACTCGCTTGGGTAATGACGCCATTCGAGCGAACATCCTGTGGAGCATGGGCCACCTGCGCCGCAGCCAAGAAAACAACGAAGAAGCTGCGACATTCTATATTGAAGCAAGAGAGATATGTACTCGGCTTGGCCAGATTAAAAAGGCCGAACACGTCTCCAGTTTGCTAGCGCTTATGTTTCCAGATGAGAAATCATCCATGACCTCACCTGATGCATCTGTTCTCCCTGACATTCCATCCACGAACCGTTCTTAGTATATCGTTGTCTGAATTTCCAAGGCCATGTACTATATTTGCTCCAGAAGAGATGTGACACTCTACCTTATCGTTTCAGCCCATTCGTACCTAATAATCAATGAGTGGAGAGACAGGTCAGTGATTATGCATGATGTATCTCGACAAAAGTCCAGCGACTGCAAAACCTACAACTCTAACAACCGCCCCACACCCAGTTAACTTTGCCACGCGCGCGCGACAACTCAAGCCAACATCCCAGCGTCGTTCACCTCCACAGTTTAGTGATATTTTAGTTGATAGCTCCGCCTCGAATGGTAGCATGCCGGCCTGAGTTCAAAGCGAAGTTTCTTTGGTTGTTAAGAAAAGAAAACCGCGGACATCAATGCGGCCTCCAACCACCTAATCTAGGAGCTTAGAGTCGCTCAATCCCCGATTCTACGTAGTAGAGGAGGGTTTTATCGAGGTCGAATGCGGGTTACAGGTTTCGTCGTATGATTTCACCCTTAGCCCCGTGTTTGATTTTGAAAGCTGACGAAGCATCAGAATTACGTTCGACTGCAGCTCTAGGCAGCTACCCAACCGGAATAACAGCTGAGAGTAACCCAATTACAAAGTGCTCTGGACCGTTTGATACATATATTTATATTTTTGTCGGGCCAGGGTGTGTAAAAATTTGGCGCTCTCTTTGCTATGATTCCGTCTCTTCCCTTACTGAAGAGGGGAAGCAAGATAGTCGTTCCCAATGACACTATGTGCTTGGGGAAATTTTCAAATTACGAAAAAGCATTCACAGAGAAAGCTGACAACTAGTATGCACCAGAAATTCACCGGCGAGCGTTTATAGCTGTTGCGCCCTGCGTCCCTCGCCTAGTTAGCGGCCTCAGTGAATTCAAATCATGTTCTATAGCTAGGTTTAGCTCCGTATATTCGCGTTATTTGAAGCGCAATTGGTCTTGTAGAACCGGGGACTGGCGCTTGCGCCGCTACGATTTGGTTTCGAGGTGGATGGATAGATTAGAGACCGTGCGATGCACCAGATATACACAAATTCGACGTGCGGAACAACATACTTAGACAGCAAAGAATCATGTATTCCACACCAGGATCGAACATGAAGACGGTAAGTATAGTTTCCATAACCGTCTCGACAGGTTGTTCCCATAGGTGGGAACCGTCTCGATAGGTTATGGGTCTCGCCAGCGGAATTAGTTTGCTTTTAGCGCCCACTTGACTAAGACGTTTTTCGTCACCTTTTAGTCATCCACTCCGCGTAATGATCTTTCCTCGTTCCTTGTCCGCCTTCTAAATCCGCCTTTGCTTCCGCTCCCGGCCTACCTTCCCGTTTACCCGATTGAGTGTTTTCTATTCTCAGTGTACACGCCTCCTGTACAGCTGTCTTCCCTGCTTCCTCGGGCTCGGCGTCAGGCCCATACAACCGAGCTCCAAAAACTCACTAGAAGAGGAGGATCCTCTTTGCTCCTCTCCTAAACCCGAGGGCTCAAGATGTCCCTGTCATCGTTTTCAACCGTACGTCAGACAAGCTGTACAGTAATCCAGATGCGGCAACCTCGTCTTCAGGCGATGACAATCCAAACCGTCATCCTGCCAGTCTCAACCGCTCCGTCCCCCCACCCCAGTGCCAATAAAGCGCGGATGCCTTTCTTTCCGGTTGCCATCACTCACCAAGTTTCAATTTTTGAACTCTTCGTTCGTACACTGTTGTTTCATCTTGTAGCTGCGTAAACTATCTGTGGGGAGATTTTTACTGCGCCCTGCCGAGCGACGGGCACTCCTCACCCACTCCTAAAATTCCATCAAATCTCTTGCCTTTACCGATGACCAGTATATGCATGTCATCACAACTTGGCTCCTGGCCCAAATGAATACCGAACCTGTTGAAAAAGACCCACTTCAAATCTCAGCTATCTATTTGATGCAAGCGTATGGTCGAGTGTGACACTGTTGGCGGCTTTTAGTACGTCTGTTGGGATTCTTATCACGTCCACTGGCAACCTGGGTTGGTGTGGTGAACAATAGAGTCACAGATGTTACGATTGAGGAAATCGTTTATGGCGAGCATCTTCTGGTCAGCAATTTTCCCTGCTGTGCAGTCTTTGTCAAGGTCGATGGGGCCGTGGTGTATTTACCGGGGTTGGCGTCTAGTGTTGTCCAATCTTCCATGCCCGGTTACCACGGGGCTGCCTTTGGAGAGCTAATGGACCCCCCATGGTGAACCAAATGAACCTTAGTTTGCTTCTGGTACGCTTTCACTGATTACGACAACCGTGCTGGGTGATTGACGCCAGTTGTTTTGCACCTTGCACGTCATTTTTCTTGCACAGTTCGGTTGAACATTCCGTTCCTCGGCCCATCCCCACTAAGAGGGTCGGTTGAAGTCAGTCGCTTAGCATAATCGCTCACACAATACGTCTCAAGTCACTTGATGGGATCGGCTGGCGCAATTTGGCCAGGGCGAGGCTATCTGGAAGGGGAACCACGCCTCACCCTCTCGGCCTTTTCTTTATAATTTTTCTTTGTTCTCGATTTATATGCGTGCTCTAAAGCTTTGGCTTGATCAAGAAACATTTCGGGGTGAATGTGTCCTGACTGTCAGAAGTACCTCTGACCTGCGGTTATGCGAATATGGGTAACCCGCGCCGAGGCATGGCCATACGTGGGCCTTATGATATCAGCAGAATTTAGTGTGCAGTTTTTGACCAAGCCGTTTCTCGTCAGCGTTTACTAATACCCGCTTCGTAATCCCCTTTCACTTCTCTTTGCGGTCACGTGCGCGCTTGTTGTTCCCGTCTTTCCGCTTGTCGTCCCGCTCTCGCCTCCTTTCGCTAAGCGCTTGAGATTATATATTTCGCTTCGTCGATTTTATCCTCCTTATTCCCACATCGTTATATTCTCTTGTGTTCTCCTTTCCTCGTTTTCGCCATTTGTCGTGTTTGGACTTAGCGTCATTGTTTTTCCTGTCCCTACCTCTTTCTTCCAGCATGGCCAGCCCTGAAAACCGATGACAAGTTCCCACCGTGCACCTTTCGGACTATCAAAGACACCGTTGTCACTAAGTAGTTGGACCATTTTCCAATCAATCTATGAAAATGAACAAGTCATACAACATTCGTGATCTCGAGCCTGACGTATGACAGTTTTCTTCACGGAAATTTTTTTGCGTGTCCTGGTTCGAACGCAGAGGGCTCCATTCGATAGGTCCGGGGCTTAAGACCGAGGCGTAAAATCCTTACTCCTTACTCATTACTCCCATCTAAGGACATAGTCGCCATATCTTACTCTTTCCACCTCCACTCTTATATACGAACCCTTCTTCATGCTATGCAAATGAGCGGCTGCTGTCGAAAGAAGCGGTGCCGGTAGGTACGTGCGTGCGGGCGGAGGCGCCGAGGCTGTTTTGGTTGCCTCTTGTGGCTGATGTTGATGTTGCGAACCTGCAGGGACCTGCCTCTAAGAGCCCTACCCAGACTGACCTACCTACCTCTGTCGCCGGTAAGACCCGAAGGCGACGGAGATTCGAGTCAAAGTCCGTTAGGCTGCTGACCAAGCTCGGCTGAGGGACAGAGGGGAGACCTAGTGCTAGGTGGGGTGAGGAGAAACCCTAAAGTTACTTTAGATAGAGTTTGAAAAAACTGTACAGAGCTTAGCTGAGATTCCTGAACAATCTAAAATGAGTCGATATAGCAGGCAGTAGAGGCGACTCAGAGCGGCAGGCGAGCGGTCACAGAGTGACGCCGGCCGCAGACAGCGTGTTAGCGATGCACGTCACGCTAGAAGCAGCCTGAGATCGGATTTTGGCCAAAGGGAATCGAAGGTCAAGGGGTTCGGAGAATAGGAACTGGGGTTCTTTTATACTCAGCTGTAGGTATGCCGGGCTCTATTCAGCTTTAAAGCCGACCTCAACCGGCCATAAGATCAAATAAGCGGAATGCGAAGAGTCAATCAAGCCAGTCCTGTTAAACGTCAAAGCAAATCGCAGATTTAAATACAGGGCGAGCGCAACTCGGGCGTTTCTCGGGTACTTTTGCGACCTATCTAGTAGATGATCGAGAGATACTCAGAAAGTGCCTGGCGGATCCCCGGCCCTTCATTCCGTCCGAAATGCATACCGGCATCCTTGGGCTGCTGCTCAAAGCATGCATAGTATACAACAGAGCACTTCCGGCAGTCTCTCGAGCCTTAGAGCATGATTCAAGGATGTTTATGAGCAGAGGGGAAAGTACCTGCTGGTAAACGTCCAAAGTGGCCCCAGATAACGGTTAAAACCCGCTCAAATCGCTCCTCAGACCTCAGAAACGTAGCTAGAAACGCTTAGAAACTGATTGGCATGCCTTAGGAAACGGCCCCAGCAAAACCGGACCAATTTCAGACAGAAGGAGGACGCATGCACCTCTTGGACAATGCCTAAACCCTCCTCAAAGACTGCTCAAAACGTGCTCGAACCGCTCCCCAAAGCTGAACATGCTATCGGTCGTGTGTTGGGGGGCTTATAGTGTAAGCTGGGGATAACAGCCCAAGGGGTTACCCGGAGACATTTTGGACACAAAGAGATGCCGATAGTCCCTCACACAAACTTTCCAAGCACCTCCTAGTCAGTGAATTTTTTTTTTTGGAAAGGCTCGTGAGACGTGCTTGAGTCGTGTTCATCGCCTTTTTTGACCTGCAGCTTCATTTGAGATGTTGCGGGACCCGGCTATGTGACTGACGTGCATTTTTCGGCTCCCATTCCAAGGTGATTGACTCTGCTTCAAAGCTTAATGAAATAGGATTGAAATTGTATTGTGCCTACAGCGAAGCATAGTGGGGGTTCGAAGCTGATTAACCTCCGATTCCCTCCTTAATGAAGCTTTCAGCGTCACTACAACACGGCCCCAGTCGTCGCTCGGTGACCGCGCGCCCACCACTAGTATCGATTCGCGTCTGCATGCCCATTGTACCATTGCACCTCGCTTATTAATCTGATTTATTTTTTGGTCTAATTATGTCTAAAGTAGCTCGTGTCCCGCTTGGCCTCGCAGTCGGTCCCCCGTCGGCCTAACGGAGTTTGGCTCGGCAGGAGCAACAGGGTCCCTGTGCACGTGATCTCCCCATTAGGAGTAAGGTCTTGCACCTCAAGGACTTTGGACCGAGGGGCATGGCGTTGCGTCTCGGCCACGGAAAACATTTTCCGTGAAGGAGACGGTTATACTGACGACTCAGTGGCTCTGGAACTCAATATGAAGAAATTTACAAGCAAAACACAAGTTCAGCAAGCATCATTTGACCCCAAGGCAATCTTACTTTTGTGAAAGGGCAAGCCAAAGTCCTCTGTTATAGTTCGTGTAGATTGCAATATCCTGACACAGCCTGGAAAAGCGTGAATTGGGCACTCCGGACGCCGGTGATGGGTAACCCGCGCCGAGGCGTGGCCATACGTTATGGTAAAAGGAATTATAAAATAATTTGGGCTACAGAAGCACGGTAGCATGCTATGGCACTGGGTGGGAAATGCGAGATTTGCTCAAATTTGCGCAACAGTCCCTGACAGCATGTTTCGCACGTCGAATCTGCGAATATTTGCTGCATCGCATGCTCTCTTTGGGAGGCTTGACAACTACTGCAGCATGATCTGCGCTTAAAGAGTTGAGACGTCATGAAGCGTATTAGCTCGAAAGGAGTGGTGCAAGGTAACGGAAAGAGAATGACTGCACGCAGGGTCTGGGGATATCCTGACTGGCGTGAGGTTGCAGCCAGGCGCGATTAAAGAGTTGAGACGTTGTGAGGCCCAATAGCTCGAAAGGGGCAGTACAAGGTGATGTCTAGAGAATGACTGCGCGTACCGTCCTGGGACATCCTGACTGGCGTGAGGTCGCAGCCAGGCGCGATTCTCCACATCGCCAGTTCGTCGATGCCGTTGGTCGTATAAGTGTCGACCGCAACGAAAGAAGCAGTACTGTGAATAGAGCGTCGTGAACCCCCGGAAAGTCGTTGTAAGACGAATGAGCAGCTTACATTGGTTCTTTGGGGCCCAACGACGGGGTCCAGCGCGCAACAAGGATATCTCAAACTCCGCCGAATCGCATTTGAACGGCTGTCCCACTTTCGCCAAGCAATCTTTCCCGCACTTGCACCTCATCACGCTCATGACCACCTAAGGTTTCTGCGACGACGAGTAGCCCAACTGCAGCGCTCTGGACTTGTCGAGAGTGAGCCTGAGGTCGCCATGATGGTTGCTGTCAAGAGGTTTGCCGATGTAGGTTTGGAAAGGGGGCGAGTCGGTACTTTCGGATGGAATGGTGACTTTGATGTAGCCTTTGATTAGGAACTTTTAGGTTTGGCCGCGGAAGGAGGCTTCGCCTGCGCTGGGATCGGGTTTAGGCAGAGGGGCGAGAGGTTTCGACGAGGGTAGGGATGGAGGGGCGGCTGATGGGGCGGGCTCTGGGAGTGATCGGGCGACGGAGGATGGAGACCGGCTGCGATCGAGCGCAGTGAGGAAGTCGGCCACAAATCAACAAGTCCTGCAGGGTCACGGACCATGGGAGAACCGATGAGAGCTCGCGCTCGAGCGGGGCTGGGTATTTCTTCAGGAGAGCCTTTCTGAGGTGCTTCCAGTCTCCTTCAATGCCGTGGTCGAGAGAGTCGAGGAATTCGAGGGCACCGTCTCTACAGCACGACCCGGCGAAGGTGACCAGCCAGTAGTTATCGGGAATCCTGTCCTGTTCGAGGGCACGACAGGCATTGTTTATGAAGTCTTCGCATTCAACTCCGTTGGTTCCGTGGAAGGTCAAAGTTGGCTGTTCCTCTTCTGGTTCGTCAAGGGGAGGTAGTGGGGCTAGTAGCACAACATTAGGACTTGGATTCTCCCTCTAGGAAGCAAGTACGAACCTTTGGTGTCGATAGTCGAGTCTGCCATGGCCGAAGAGGTTTAGGTGGAGGGCGCTAAGGTCTTGGGGAGAGCCTTTTAAAGGGAGAGCCATTTTCAGGAGGATGAAAGTGAGGCTGTGATTGTGCAACGCAATGGACGCCCTCTCACCTCTTGCACCAACGGGACACATCCCTTGCTCCGCCTCAGAACACCCTGCCGCCGTGATCGCAATCCCACCGCCTTTTCTGATCGCCACAATGCGTCCAACGTCGACCAGGGTCCATGAGGCGTCGCCGCATCGGATCCGGACCGTTGACTCAAATGGAAGTGCTGATGAGGTGTTGCCATCGGGAGCGCGTCCTCGCTGCCGTATTCAACTAAGACGCTTGTTATCGAAAATGATTCTTACCGTCGTTGCAAGTGGCCTATAAATCCTAGTCGATCCGAACGGTGAGGGAGTTTCTTGTCGCCAGCATTCCAATCCCAACATCTGTTTGGCTTCGTTCTACAACCAAACAGCCCCTCACTAAAAGACGCGTTCACCTCTTCCGCTTCTACCATTTCCCTCCACCCGCCTCTTGGTTCCACCACTCTCTTGGTTGCAGAGATGCAAACCGCCGCATCCTCTTCCTCTCATATTCTAGACGTCCGAAAGCCCGCTTACAATGGGCTATGGGGACCACCCCGACTCGAAGTGTACCTCGGCAATCTCGCCACAGCAATTCGGACAGACGCGCCTGTGGAACAAACCCAAGACGACGAGAGCGACACTGAAATCGTCGAAATCCCTCCTATCAAGGCCGGGAGAGGCTCCAAACGTGTTGCTGCCAGGCGAACCCCATCCGCCCGACGGCCAGCCAAGCGTCCTAGAGTGGCCAAGGAAACAGCGGAAGCAGAACACGAAATCCAAACATTTCTCGCCTTAGAGCACGTCTTCGAGATGACACCAAACAAAGGAAATACTTATACAGATAACCAAGCTCGAAATTATGGCTGGCTCAAGGAGGAGCGGGAGTTCAGGCAAGCCCTCGTGGAACATTTGGAGATTGGAGAGCAGGTCGAGCGCCGAGTCTGGATTCGCAAGTATAGAGGTGGACATGGGGTGTACGTTGTTGACGGACCATCCTCGAACGCGAATCAATTGTTCATCGCTCCTCAACTCGTGCAAGATTCCTTCGACCCTCGCGATTATGATTTGCCAATTTGGTCCGCCGATGTCCTCACCACTGCCGTCGAATTGGAGCAAAACGGGTGCGCTCAGCTGGAGACTCGTCTCCGAGTCCTACCCTCTGCAACTCCAGCAAATCCCAGCTCCTCCTCTATTCAGGCTGAGCACGAGTTCCCATTCACTTTCCACCTTCACGTCAAGCTCTTCCTCAAATCCCCCTCGATCTTCCGACCCATCAGAGACCTTTCCGACACTACCAATGAAGCCCAACGTCGCCTTCTTCTCTACATCCTCCAAGACCATCTCGAACTCCCCGCGGATTTTGATGTCGACTTGCCCCATTTTTACGGTTGCTTAAAATCGGCTCCTTTCACCCCACCCCAGCTCCAAAAGCAAATCCAACCAGATGGTCTCGAGAGCACCCTCCTGCCATTTCAGAGGAACAGCGTTTTGTGGATGCTTCAGCATGAGGGGAAGACGATCTCTCCTGATGATGGCAAAGTGATGCCGTTATCGGAAGAACAGAAGCCGTCTCCGATGTTCTGGTTGTCCATACCACCGCTCGGCGGGTCGTCCAAAGGAAAGGAGAAGGAAAGGGAGGATTGGTGGTTTAATGTCGTGACCGGAGAGCTTTTGCCCACTCGCCCGCCGGACGATGGAGTGATGGGTGGACTACTGGCTGAGGAGCCTGGATTGGGTAAGATTAACCTTTCTGTCAGTGTGCGGGATCGATGCCAGAGATTAAGTCTCGGGTCTTTTAGGCAAGACCGTTGAAAGCATTGCTCTTGTTTTGTGTAACACACCTCACCCCTCAACGTTACCACCCCCGACCTGGGACGAAGGCGCTGAACTGGAAGTCAGCCCCATCAAGGTGTGTCTCGCTCCATCGACGTGCCTACTTAGGCTAACCTCTCGCTCTCTTGCAGGGCACGCTCATCGTCACCCCAGCGACCCTATGCAAACAATGGGCCGACGAGCTAAAAGTTCATGCGCCTCATCTCCGCGTCCTGCAGTACGAAGGATGGACATCCGCAACCGTCAAGAAAGTCCTTTCCCGCTCCACCTCACAAGCCAAAGTTAAATCTGGACGCAATACCAAGAAGAAATCCAAGAAAACTTCTGACACGGCTGACCAAGACGAAATCGACCTGGGCGCAGCCGACTGGCGCGCCTTTGCAGGTCACTTCGACGTGGTGTTGACGACCTACAATGTGCTTATGAAAGAGCTTAACGTTGCGAGAGTGCCGATCAAGCGACCGCGTAGAGAAATTGCTGTGTACCAAGCCGAAGATGAGAGGTTTAGAAGCCCGTTAGTCATGGTGGAGTGGCAAAGGGTGCTCATGGACGAGGTTCAGCAAGTTGGTGGGGGGAAAGCAGCGTATGTCGGGCCTTTCGCGTTCATCCTGAACTGTGCTGACCTGTGATATGCATTGCTGAACAGTGAGATGGTCTCTTTGATCCCTCGTCGCGCATCATGGGCTGTTTCAGGTACCCCTGCGAAAGCTCACGTTCAAGACTTGGTCGCTCCTCTTCGGTTCATGAGGATCCACCCTCTCCTCGTTGACGCTCCTCAAGCGACATCGAATAGACTCTGGAATCGACTTCTCAAACCCACCTTCTGGTCGTCTTTCAGGGGTATATTCGATCGGTATGCTGTTCGAACTCCCAAGAGAGAAGCAGAAGGGTTAGATATTCCGAAACAGACGAGATTCGTGGTGCCGATTTCGTTGGGCATGATCGAAAGACACGTACGTTCGGTGTCCAACCAGCGTTGTAAATTCGGTGTATAGGTTAACCTTAAACTATCCGTTAGTTTTATGATCAGACTCTCGAAGCCGCGCTTTTGGAGCTTGGTCTGGATGCCCGTGGAGTTGCGAGGTACGACGATTGGGAGTTGAATGGCGCTTTGCTTCGGTCGGCTATTCGGAGGTTGCGTATGGTGAGTGTATCGCTTCCTCTTCTGATCGCATCTAGGCTAACTATGAGGCATCCCCCAGGCTTGTATCCACCCTCAAGTTGGCGCCCTTGGGGCTCAAGCTGTAGGAGGTCAGCGGGTGCTGGGAGGCGGCGTAATCCGTCCCATTGGAGATGTCTTGACTGGGATGGTTGATGCGAATTGGCAAGCCTGGATGACGGATAAGAAGAACTTGGTGAACCTCTTTTGTGCTACTCGTTTCCCGTCAAAACTTGTTGACTCTTGGGTCCTGTAGATCACCACGCGCGTCCATCGCTCTCTCCTCGAGCAAAAAGGCCCTGGCTCCGCAAAGCAGAAGAAGGCTTTAGAAGCGTTCATCCCCATACGCCGAGACACTCTTAGCTTAATTGAAGAGCTGAGGGAAACTCTGGCGAGCCATGATGAAAAGGGCAAACAACTTATTAAGGAAGCGAACACGCGGGCTGGTGGAGAGGCGTCTGCCATCGGGGCCAGTTCAACGGATAAAGGCCAACATCAGGCGGCGAGTGGCGATTCCAAGGGCAAGGGCAAAGCCATCAGCACGGAGTCCGATGATACCTCCTCCCCAAACCCAGAACTCCTCCCGGCCAGCGCGGAGGGAGACGAACATCGACACGTTCGGCAAGGATTGTTGGCTCGTATACGCGAGGCTCAAGTCGTGTTGCACAGGATTGAGTTCTGTTTGGGTGATTTGTATCATCAACTTGGCAAAGCGAAGGAGGAAGAGGAGAGTTATGATGAAGCGGAGGCGTTGCGGAGGTCACTGCTGAAGAGTGAGTGTAGGTTTTATCGGTTCAGAGACTTGTCACTCATTCCGTTCTGTATTTGGTCTCGTTCCTCAGCCACCGAAGACTCTGCCAACCGCGCAATTGCTAGGCTCAATCAAGAAGTCATCCGGGCTGGCGTCAGCAGCAAACAACTGGCCCTTTCGCACTCAGTGAAACCCGGCATCAAGAGCGAGAACCTGTTCCTTGAAGCCAACCTAATCATCGATGTGCTTGGCGAACAGCGCAAGTTGATTTTTGAGTGGAGAGGCAGGATCTGCGAGCTCCTTACTCAGAAAATAGTCTCTGACGGGGAGTCGGCCGACGGAAACGAGTATCAAAGAGCCCTGGATGTGCAAGGAGAAGTAGAGGCGTACTTAGTCGCGTACGCCGCTTTGTTGGCGGATCGCAGGGAGGTTCTTAACCAAGAGGTGAGGGCTGTCGTGCTCCTAAGTGGACAGATGGTGAATTGAGAGGTTATCTTTTGACTAGCGAACTGCGCTCGCCACTCATGACGACCGAGAGCGACGCCTCAGACACACCAAGGCAGCCGCCCGCGCCGCCGCAGCCTTTGACGACGGCGTTGACCTGGCAAACGTTGTTGACGCGGACAATGGCGAGAATCAAGAGTTGGCCAAGCTATTGAAACAACAACGACAGGACTGCAAAGAAGACTTACCTGCTCACCGAGCGCTGCGGGTAGGTAGAGAGGCTGTGAGGAAGGTCTCAACCAAACTAACAAAGAAATTTCGTTCCGCTCCATTCAGTCCGTGATGATCGACCTAGGAAAAGTGATTGGGAGCGACGCTGAGCAACAAATTGCCAAAGAAGAAGCGAAGCGACTGCGGCGCATACTTCAGGAGCAAAGTTCGCCGCGTTCCTCATTCTTTCGCCGCGGCGTTCTGACCATTTCCTTCACCTAGCTGGACTCATCGATCGAATGCTCAACGAGATGACGCCTCTTCGTGCGGCCTTCAATGGACGGATCGCGTATTTCAGGCAACTGCAGGAGTTGAGCGATAGCGTTGCAGAGATCGTCCTCGCAGACCAAACTCTTCAAGAGACCTTGGAAGAGAATGAAGACCAAATTCGGAGGCTGGAGGATTCCGTCCGCACGAAAGGTGCTCGCCAACGATTCCTTCAATACATTGCCAAAAAGTCGGAGGATATAGGAGAAGAAGATAAGGAATGCGGCATTTGCAGCTGCGACTTTGAGACCGGCTACCTCCTTGTGTGCGGCCACCTCTACTGCGACGAATGCCTCCAACTGTGGCGAAAGAAGCATCACGGAGTGGCCGTCCCCTGTCCCAGTGAGTCGTGAAGACTTTTCTCCCCACTTCAATACCGAGTCTAACTCTGGGGTTAGACTGCAGAGCCGACAGCCAGGCGGGTGAGATTCATCGTATAACGTTCGGAAAGTCTACAGCGGAACAAGTCAAACAACTACGAAAGGAGGAAGCTGGTGTCAAGAGTGGGGCTGGCTTCAAGGCCATCAAGTATAACACCATCTCTGCGGAGACTTTGGAGGCACTCACGAAAGTAGAGAGTTTCGGCAACCCAGGTCAATATGGCTCAAAGATCCAAACCCTTGTTCGCCACCTCCTACTTCTCGAAGAAACCGACCCTGGAACGAAATCGATTGTGTTTAGTGCCTGGGCTGATAGCTTGCATAGTGAGTTCCTCTGGCCGCGGTGTCACATTGAGACTCATCCACGCCTCCTTAATGCTAGTCATCGAGCATGCCATGGCAGCGAACGGCATCAGCTGTATCAGGATTGATGCGAATGCCGGGAAACGGACGGCTGCATACCAGTTCCAAACAAATCCCGTGATCCGAGTTCTCTTGCTTCATGGTGAAAGGGAAAATAGTGGACTGAACTTGACTTGCGCTAAACGAATCATGCTCGTTGAGGTAAGAAAGACATTCGGCGCGACCCTTCGATCACTCTCTAAGATTGCTTGTTTCCAGCCCACCGTCAACATATCTTTCGAGATCCAAGCCATAGCCCGAGTTGACCGCCTGGGGTAGGTTTGCTTCAGGTCCCCCTCGACTTACCGGCTAACAATGTCTACCCCCAGGCAAAAGGAAGAGACGGAGGTGTATTGCTACTACGCTATAGGTTTGTTCCCATCGCTGTGAAACAACGATTTTCTTTAGCTGACGCCGACTTTGCTCTTGTATAGACACCGTTGAGCAGAATATCCTCGACATCGCAGCACGAAAAGGAACATCCTTATATACTACATCCAATGCCACCACCGCTGTTGATCTGGCTGCTGCGGCCGTGATTGAACAGCAGAAAGTCGAGGCGCCGACAAAGGACAAGAAGCTTCTCAAAGGCGACTTTGTACGTGTTTCTATCCTCGCCGAACTCATTGCCGACCCAGCTGATTTCTATGGATTAAAGATTGCGGGGGCAGAGCAAATGCTTGAAGTACTCTTCCCAGACCTCTTTGTTGACATCGCAGACATTGTTATGGAGGATGTCGTCCACGAGCCAGCCTCGTATGGCAGCCCAGTTGCAGGGCCGTCGGGGTCATGATTTGGGAGTGGACATTGTAATTAAACTCCTGAATACTACGTAATATACTGTTGTAGAGTAAATTTTATCGTGATCAGTCAATTCCCATCGTTGAAATTATGCCGCAATTCGGGAAAGCAGATTGGACGGCACAAAGGGAACAACACGCATGAACCTCCAACTCATGGGCACACCGTCGCTGTTCACCAGACTTACACCTCGCCAGACCCGCCGCCTCAAGCGACTCAGGGAGAAATGGCTACGACTAAAATAATATTGCGAAGCACTCACTGAGAAAAGAGGCTGTCGTGAGTCCAAAGTGAAACCCCCGATGATTAGTTTACACACCGTCCTGCCTCATAGGAAGAGGCATACAAACTCCTAAAGCAGTATCACGTCGACCGCCAAAGGATAGTATTTGTGAGAGATGAGCCCAAACGTTTAGGAGGGTCCGGCATTGTCCAAAGAGCCCAGCTATACGAGTCCGCCTATATTCCAGCGTTCCTGGCTGTGCATCCCAATGGGACGCCTTAAATAGTCGCCGTCAAGCAAATACTGACTTCAGCCCTTTTGAAACGAAGCGGGTAAGTCCGCACACGTCCCTGTCGATGTCCGATGGCCTGCTCTTTAACGATGTGCATTCGCAGGTTTTACCAAAGAGGTCCTTGTCTGGTCCAGTCTCAAGGAACACGCGGGAATCGCGAAATTTGTTGCCGACTTTGAACGTGGGGAGGCTTGGTTCCTGTCACCATGGGAGCCGCACGGCAACATTTCGAGCCTCATGAAGCGGTGTCACCTGGAAGTACCGGAGAAACTATCACCCGTGAGTCTCTATGCGCGCCCGTGACTTGCGACTCACCGTCTGTGCTTCAGGTCTACGACACGGTTGATACTTTAACCTTCTTGCACCAGCTCAATACACCCGTCTGCCAGGGAGACAGACGTTAAATCGGGGGGCTGAGCCTTCCGCTTTGGCGGGCGTATCGGTTTTCAATCGCTCTATTATCAAACAGTTAAATGTACTGGGCAACGCCGACTGGAGAGCGGTTCTCTGTGATTTCGAACGAGCGCGGATTTTCGAGGATAGCGGGTTCGGGCGACTCGAGATGTCCACGAGATTCAAAGGATCGATCCGTTGGTGCAGCCCAGGGTTGCTCGATGGAGCTCCTAGTAGTCCAAATAGTGGCATATATGCATGGGCCTAGCTAGTTTGGGAGGTCGGTGGCTTTCGTCTTCGCCCGCTACCAAAACCTGGACTAAGACCTCCGGCCAGATGATGTCAGGGGAAATGCCATGTCAGATACGGTTGCAGACTATGCCACCATTCGCAAAATCTTCGAAAGCCCACGTCCCTAAGTCGACGGAGCATCTCGTCTCAGCGATGTCTGCAGTTCTGGGAGTTGATCACTCGATACTGGTCGGTCAGTCCTGAAGAACGACCGGCAAGTGACACGTATCGGATGACTGTCACTTCCTTTGTGTGTTTATTGCAATCATTGTACACAGATATTTGTATGTAGTTGACTTATTTCGACGGTCAGCCTCGTTGTGTCCCATCTCCCGCAATACCGCACCCCCAATCTCCTTCGCCCGAGCTTTTGGAAAACCTCTGTGACCTCGAACGCTGGAATGGAAGTTATGAGGAGAGCGCCGCATGCATGAAGAAGGCTCTCGCCATATGCAAAGAACGAGGGGATTCCAAAGGCATCGCCAGCGCCCTTCGGAAACAGGCGGTGGCATTCTACCAGTTCGATGATTATGTCAAAGCTATGGAGCTGGCCTCGGATGCTCTCTAGAGACTCAGGACTCTTGAGGACGACCTCGCGAGTGCAGACGCATCGTATTGCTTGGTTGCTCTCTCGAGATGCAAACTATGGAAGATAAGGCCGTTCCGCATTTCAACGAAGCCTTGGAGACCTTTCGTATCGGTGGTCACGATGCCGACGTTGCACGGTGCTTTGAAAGGCTTGGCGAGATGTCTAGACGCAAGGAGCAGTTCACCGATGCACAAAACTTTCTCGAAAATGTCGTGGCCATAACGTCTCAAAGTGGGGATAGAATAGGGGAGACGAGAGCGATGAAGACTCTCGGACGCCTGGCTTGGATTATGAGAGGCGTCTCCAAGGCCACAGCAACCTTGACCAGCGCCAGTGAAACCGCACGCCATCTCAGCCTGTGGTCCGTGGTATGCGAATATCTCGATAGCCTGGCTCCATACAGCTTGAAGAAAAACGCCGAGAGGAAGCGAAGCATTTCTTTCAAGAGTCCATTTCGGTTTCCTGAGCCACAAATCAAGAACTCACTCTCGCCAGGAGCCTTATCGACTTAGCGGATATCAGAAGAGAGCGAAGTGAACTCGCAGAAGCCGAAACCTATGCGGAGGAGGCTTACGCTGTGCTCCAGAAAACCTCGGATCAAGGCGAGGAACGCTTATGGGCCACTTATAGCCTAGGGCAAGTCAAGGCGACAAAAAAGCAGCTCTTCTCTTGTATGCGAAGGCCATAGCTGAGTCTCGCAGGCTAGATCAGAAGCCGGAACTCTCAAGGTGGTTGACCGAAAAAAAGCGCTCTGCAAGAGGTGCAGCGATACACAGAGGCAGCATGGTGTCCGTGCTTGACCAGGAGCTTGAAAGTGCCGAGGATGTTCGGATGGATATCGAAATGCTGGTGTCGATTCCCAAGACGGCGCGGCAAATCAGATTGTCATTTTAGTCTCCGGACCTTAGACCGCTGGCCCCGGTATGGGGGCGTTCTGACCCGCGGAAATTTCTGCATGCTAAGTGGGAGATGTTCATTGAAGTCGTCCCAACCCAAATTACCAGAAAAGAGTAAAAGTGTGAACGGCTCCTTTGACGTTCGAGAAATGAGAGTTGATACACAGAAGGGTTAAGGGTTTTTGGCGTATGACGTGCCTAGATTGGATAGCTACATTTGCCAAACGCGCCTAAATGTTGAACGGATGATGCTGAAGCGTCGGGAGGCAACGAGGCCTCGTCCGAGTCTGCCAGTGGCGCTTGAGACACAACACAACGTCAACCGTGCGAACGTGTGAAAGCTGCCAGCAACTTCCTGCTTCATGTTCTTCCTTACCCGACGAACACGGCGATGGTTAGTCTACCTTGCATCACTCTTTGCTCTCTTCATCGTATTTGCCGAAGTTGAGGTTCAGGAACCGGTCAAGGAAAGCAAACCCCTGCAGAAAAAAGAACGTCGGATCACGGAGGTCTGGAATCAGCCAGACCCAGACGACATCATCCCTCCCCCTCTCCTCGAACGCACCAGGTTATGGTGGGGGACCAATGTCTCAGCCATACCCACGACCAAAATTCATCGACATGTTCCAGGTCGGTCATCGAGTTTCAAGCCCGAGAACTTCGAGATAAGGAGCTAACAAGATACTCTAATTCAAATGATTATTTGACAGGTTGGACACTTATGGACAACGTCTACGTGTTTAAAGGAGCGATGTATATTGTTTCTGACAACCCTGAACAAGATCGCATTCCCCAAATCCAAAATATGATTTCGTCCGGCAAACCAATTCGAAAGGAACCTGGTGACGAACATAGGCGGGAGCCAACCGACCAGAACATGCAAGTTATAACGTCTCGTCGGGCTCTGCAACTATTTGGCCAGTCTGTCAAACGTGTCGAAGGCACCAGTGTGAGCGAAATGTCTTTTAGCCATCTTGCTAATCACCGAACGCTCACGATCGTTGTCCCCACTGCGCTAGTTTACGATTTATGAACCGTCGCAATGTAATTAAGGACTCGTGATCTGCGTAGTTGATAATTGTGACTGAACATGCTGGTTGCTTACAGATTTCTCCACCGGTTTCCGTTTTGTGGCAGGTGAGGGTTCTGAATTCGGGGGAGACGTTAGCCGAGCTAATTGTCACTTCTCAAAGAGATTTTGTTTGGCCTATGGAGGACATATTCGACCCTTGATCTCAAAATTGAATCGGACGGCCGGACAACTTTACCCGCTCCTCAACGCATCATTCTTCCGAACATCATTGCTTCGCATTGGCGAGATGGACGGGGGTTGATTGCACGACTTCTGATAATGCTCTTCCCCTCAGCTCACGTCCAACCGGCAGAGACCTGGTCGGACTACTCGGATCTCGCCAACGTGCCCCACATTTACGACAGGATCCTTCTAGCAGACAGAGCAGCGGCTGTCCGGAACAGTCAGGAGCAGGGGACACCCTTCACATTGCTCACAGAGCAGTTTTACGGAAGTACTTGGTGGTGGGAGCCAATCAAGAGGGTGTTGTCGAACGCGATTGGGAGAGACTATTCAGGCTCGAAAGCGTTGGGACGCGTGAACCACAAGCCCGTCATAACGTACATAGCCTCCCAAGGCCAGGGGGGCCGAACCCTTCACCCCGATGATCATGAAGACTTGGTCCGCCAGCTGAATCGTCTAGAAGGCCTTTACGGATACTCTATTCGCGTTCACCAGTGGTCTACATTGACCCTGCAGGATCAAATGGAGATTGGGAGGGAGTCGGATGTGAGTGGCCTACACTGAACAGCTTTGCAACGTTAGCGATATAGACCTTTTTGGCAGATTCTAATGGCCGTTCACGGAGATGGTCTGTTACCATTTATGTGGATGTCTCAAAGTCCTGTGTCCTCTATAATCGAGTTCAACTCTGCTGAGCCCGAGAATGAATTGTACGAAGATTATGCCTGGACTGCTTTGGCTCTCAATATTTCGACATATTCCTTGTACGGTAGCAGGTAAGTGATTGTCTACTGAGGATATTACTCTTTTGGTGTGCTCATCTGGTTTCGTTAGCGTTGCGTACAAGTACCCCGACCATCCAAGGCAGCATCATGGCCGGACAACCCCTCATACGCAACACATAAAGATCGATGGGAATGCCGTAACTGCGCTCTGCGTAGACATTTTGTCTAGGGGATGAATGAACACCGTTGTTTCGAAATCGGCCTCACGTCTTCTGACTGTCCGCTGCTTACGGCCGCCCAGGGAAAACTGCCGTAGTTCATGTGATCATGCCGTTACTCGAAACCTCACCATAAAAAAGGCAGGCAAGGTAAATAAAGCATCGTTACAATTCCCAGCGCACCATCTCTCCCCTGCTGCGGTTCTAGCGTTCCGTCAGTTTGATCCGTTTCACCTATCGAGAATGTCGGGTTTGCGGCTTGAGTCCAAGACCAGGTCAGACTGAACATCATTTCCGCGATATTCTTAGACTTGTGCTCCCTTCGATATACTTCCCGCGCCGAATTGTGCCATAGGCTGTGACCTCACCTCCGAGTGTAATGTGCATAGGCTAGCAGATGGTTGTCCCAGAACCAAAACCTCCACCCCATAAAACCAGTTTAGTCCTTGGCTAGTTGGTAGCGGCGCTAGTGAACACGTCTCTGAATAGGAAGAGGGGGACGCCCGACTAGTTCGTGGCTCTCTATAACGGTACGATGTAGCGACGCGTGTCGTTATTCTATATAATACAATCGTATTGGAGCACGGGACGAACCGCTTCAGGGCCTAGGTCTGGGAACTGAGAGAACCGAGTTGGCTGGGGTAACGCGTTGCTTTGTTTGTTCACAACACTTACTAACACAAGGGGAGCCAGGCCATGTTTGGGACTAGACTCGCTAGTCTTATCTCCGACGTCCGCCCGAACAAGTTCGGTTCGTCTACGAACGACTGGGACCAACGGTGGGGTCTCAGCTAGGACCCTGAATTTAAACCCCGCCCCCATACATTCTCAAGTTGGACTTAGAAAAATTCGTCGTTCTCCCTCTGCAAGACACACTGTCCGCCGCACAAAACTCTTGTTCATGCCCCAAATGCAACCCGAATCACCCTTACATGTATATAGAAACTAAATCATTATATCGATAACATATATAGTATTCCTAATTTGAGCCATCTTGGGGAGGTCGGGCAGCCGAGTTCTGTGAATAATTGCGTGGGGCCGAGCGAGAGGGAGTGGGATATGCATATGCAGCAGCTTGATGGCGCATCTGCAAATCTGAGCTTGAGGCATGGCGCGCTTGAGAGGGCCCAAGAGAACCGACATTGCTGGCACTTGGTGGAGGTTGCTGGGCGCAAAATGCCTGGAATTCACGAAGGTAGTCGTAAGCGTTCGGATGATTGTCTGAAGGAAGGCGAGCTTCCCGTGAAATCGACAGGAGAAGCAGAACCCTCCGCCCAAATGGCCCAGCCGACTCGCCATGGTGATTTCGGGGATGTCGATAACGACCAGGCGCTTTCAGGGGAGGAGATGTCGGAGGCAGCAACAGATGACGGGAGCACGAGCGATGACGGCCCACCGAGCGAGCCTGATCTTGGTGAGGCTACTTTGGTGGAAATGGACACGGAGCTGGATGACCCCGATGAAGAGCTGCCATTGGAAGAGGCTGATGACATGGCATGGAAATGGACGAGGAGGAGGTTTGGGACGAGGACGGGGACGAGGAGGAGCCCGATGAAGAACCGTAGCGCACACGTCTTTCTTTATGTAATAAGGGTCAGAAACCCGTAGCTAGAGTCGAAAGTGTCTTTACAGAGCATTTACAAGGGAGGGGTGCCGCAGAGACAATGTGCCGAGCGCGTTTACTGCCGGGTGTGTTGGCGCGAAGCGTTTTTTTTCTAAGTCCAACTTGAAAACGTATGGGGGCGGGGTTTAAATTCAGGGTCCTAGGTGAGACCCCACCGTTGGTCCCAGCCGTTTCTTCGTCGATCAAGACGGAGAAACGGTGGGAACGAGCCTAGTTTGGGACCCGAACATTCCTGGAACGTGTGTGAGAAGGACGTCTAGCTATCCGTCGGATGCTAATGAAGAGCACCCAAGTGGCCTAAGAAATAGGTGAGAATAGGCTTAATGGGGGTCCTAGACTTTTCGCTTCCTACTTCTCTAGCAATAGATACACATAGAATATCATCAGTAATCGAACCGTATTTGTCAATAGAGGTGCTCGGCAAAGGCATATCACGTGACGGCCAACGGTGAGGCACTTTCGATACTGACAAATGAGCCGGGAATTGCCAGAAAAAAAAATCTCCCGCCAGATGAGATATTGCGCCTCAAATTTAGGCTATCAAAGTGTTATTTTAACCACAACAGCGATAGTTTGGATGATACAATTGATTACTAATCCTATCCGACCCATCCGACCATCCGACGGATTCAACGGTAATTCGGTCACTCCCGGGGTTGGGTTTTTGCGCGGAGCGCGAAAACCCACCCCGGGGTCGGCAGCGGGGTATCCCAAGATGTACCCCGGGGTCAAAGACCCCGGCAGTGATACCGTGAGTTACGCTGCAAGTAGAATGTTTAGTTGTTCGTTCATGGTGATCGTAATTAGATGCGGAATTTCTGCTGGAGTCAGAGAAACTGCCACCTGAATCCAAACTTTACGGCGACATCGCCCTCCATTCCCTGTCACCCCGGGCCATGAATTACTGTGACATATGGCACAAAGAGCAGTATTAGATTGATTGCATGTACACGAAAGGTCGCTATATTTAATACAGTGTAATGCACGCATTCTGGCCAACATGGGCAATCGTGGAATGCGCGGGAACGGTAAGATTACCGATCGGCCAGAATATTGCGCCATCTGAGCCTTCTATCAGATTCTCTGAGTAGTATTTGAGAAATACCTGGTCTTCATTTGAAAGAGGCTGCGGTTTTTTCTGTTTCTCCTGAATTCTTGAGCATTGCTGACGGAACACGTCGGGCCTTGCGTCGGGCTTGAGCTCCTTCCCGTTGATAACACCAAAGGGCCGGGGATAAGGGATATTCTTCAGTGAATGACTAGCAGCATCGCTGCATTCTAACTTCTTGTGGTTGATTTGTCTGTTGGCCTCTCCACCGGGATACTTCTCCTAACGGCATCGGTGGCAAGCTTGCGGTTTCGGCTGAGCGCCATCTTTTTTTGCGAGCGACCTGGACAGATAGAAGGGTCAGATGTGTATTTTTACGGCGATTAAAGCTTCATTACACTACCTTTCAGACCACCAACAACCTCCGCGAACGCCTTTGCATCCAGCTTTTTTCTCAATGTAGTAAGGCTCCTCAACACCCTGGCCGTGTATCGCGGTTCCAACGTTGAAACGGCGCGCTCGATGAGCTGCAAGTTCGCCCGCACTTCCTCTGCAGGAGTCGGCGCGAGTTTCGGTGCGGGTGGTGGTGTCGTAGTAGAAGGAATTCCTTTTCTTGTCATCGCTCATTCAATAGCCGAAGGGCTTCTTCCCACTCGTCACTCTTGCAGCCCGAAAGTCGTTCGGCTTCAAACTCCACTTGTTCCACAAATTTAAAAAGGCCAATCGCTACATTCCAAAGCTTGATACAATATAAAATAGATGCCGAGAAAGCGAAAGGCGCGAAAGATGACCTGGAGAAAGACACTTAAGATGGGGAGGTCAATGAACCATGCCATTCTCGAAAGCCACGTACCTCAAGCATAACAGCTGAAGCTGGGATTCATAATCTATGTCTCACGGCTGGCGGAAACCCCATCAGCGTCGACTGACGGGGAGGGGAACACCAAGAGGAATGCCTTACGCGACAGTGACTGCACACTACTCAGGTGAGGCAGGTCGTAGCTCCCCAGTACCAGACATCCCACCATTTAAGTTAAGAACCGCCACTTAAGTAATATCGTTCAAGGTATATCGAGAGTCAGTAGTGTACATGATACACCAAGAAAGGGGACATACCGAGTGGTGAATAAAGGAGATCATGAATTCTACCGCTCTGCGGCGCTTGCAAAGGTGAACACCAGCTGTCTGTTGCCGGAGATTTGCTCCTTGAAGCGTGCTGGGAGTCGGTGGAGTATACAGTTCCGGGAAAGCCGGCAAAGACGAGTCCGAGTGAGAGGCGGAGGGAGGTGTCGGCTCTGGTGTTCCGGTTTGCCTGTGGAATATGTTGAAGCGAGTGGTGGGTACCGACGATGCCGTCAGCCAGACGCTGCCGGGTGGAATGGAGGATACGGAGACGAGGGTGAGTGAGGTGGCAGTGGGTCCGGTGGACAATTGGGATAAATCGGAGGTACTGCGTGAGCGCCAACGTTCAAAATAACATTGACGGTCGAAAGGGTCTGGCGTTAGAAGGACTAAGAGTTAAAGTTCACATACATAGGTGTGGATATAAGTCAGTAGGATACAAAGTGATGAGTAGTAAAGAGCTTACATTCAGCCTATGGCCGGCAGCTCACGAGCCGGGGGTTTGTGTTAAGGTGGGTGGCATTCTAGGGGACCGTGCTGGCAAACGGAAGCGTTAGACCTGATGATGCAGGCGAGGTAGTTCAGAGCGATCCAGCGAGCCCCTTGATGCTTTTGGATTTGCAGGGAGACGAGGAGAAAAAACGGTCGAGGGTGGGGCGGGGGTGGAACGATGTGATTGGATGAAATCGGTCGAAATCGGTGCGCTGACGTAAGCGGCCAAACTGTCGCGCGCGACCGATTCGGTCGTGACCCCGGGAGTGAGGGAGTCCCCGATTCAACCCGCCGGCGTGAGACCTCTGACATGGGGAATCCGGATCCGCAATCTGTGGCTGGAATCCGACGGTTTGCTTGGATAATCCGATCCGCTGAGAGCCCTATTCCCACGTGGTTGGCGTCTCGCTTCAGTGCCCCACCTCAAATAATAGCTTTGAAGTAAAAGAATGTCAACCGCTGATGATCCACTGGAACTGAAGAGGGTAAGTCCGCACCCCCTTTTCCCAACCATCCATGCACTCTCATAGTTTTTCACAAAGGAACTACTCTGAAGGGTCATCCAGGGATCGCAAGATGCCTCGGGCTCTACGCCGACTTCGAACGTGGAAGGCAGGCTGTGATCGCCATGGGAGCCCTACGGTAACATCATGGATTTTATCGGTCGACGTCAGCTGGAAGTACCGGAAAGTTGTCATTGGTAAAGAGTCGCTCACTGTGCCTTGAAGCCAAACTCACTTGTTCGTATCAGGTTCATGACACCATTGACGCGTTAGCTTACCTTCGTCGGCTAACCCCTCCGCAAGGTGAGAAACAGGCTGCCGTCTTTTGGCTTGGTCATACTGTGGATGTCTCCTGGAAACTAGGTCGGAAGGAATTTCCGTCCCCTTTATGGTATTTGGAGGGAAGGGAAGAGTTATTTTAAGCGAACGGCGGTATTTAGACGCGTCGCTATTCTTCGAAGCATTATGGCTGCTGTACGGTGAGCTCGGACTGATCCGAAGTGCTAGTCAGATGACTTCCTTCGTAACGTCTATTCCGAAAACCTCCATATGCAAATGCAATGAGATGTAAGGTGGCACTTTGGTTACGCATTTATAATTATCTAGTTTGGGGTCCGTCCCTCTGAAGGGTATTAACGAAGACGCAGGAAAGGGACGTTTGGAGTAGTCGGAGACGTCGTGGAGCCGATTCACATGTTGTACGCCATACGGTGCGGTTCTGTACTGGTCGTGTTTGTGCCTATTCTCTAGACGCCCATGTTTCATTCTTGGACTGATACGCTGAGCGTGCTGGAGAGTGGGAAGGCGGAAGTTCGGAAAATGGATTGCGTCATGTTGGGGAAGGCTGAAAATTCACCAGTGCAAATGATGCTCCGTATACCTAGGTCTACTTCGCTTGTCGCGAAGACGATCAATGTGAATGGGCGCCTTATAGTTACCGAATCTGGACATAGCCACGCTAATTCAGTTCGTCTTATATAATACACGGCCAATGGTTCGGTTTCGGCTGACCTGACGCTTGGTGCGGGAGCCTGCGTCCACCCGTGCGTCAGCGCTGAGGAGCGATGCG